>JAANYP010000887.1:0-77241 GCA_020465985.1 Centrapalus pauciflorus
GGTCCTGAATGCTGTCTTCGATGTATCCTGCTCATGGACCTTCAGCTGATGATATCCCGAGCGCAAGTCGATCTTCGAAAACACGTTAGCCCCCTGCAACTGGTCGAACAAATCATCTATCCGCGGAAGAGGATAACGGTTCTTCACCGTTACCTTATTAAGCTCGCGATAGTCTATACACATCCTCATCGACCCATCTTTCTTCTTTACGAATAGGACCGGAGCACCCCACGGTGAAGTACTCGGTCGGATGAAACCACGGTCTAACAGCTCCTGCAACTGACTCATCAGCTCCCTCATCTCTGTAGGAGCCAAACGATAGGGTGCGCGTGCAATGGGGGTTGCACCTGGCACCAATTCTATACGAAACTCTACCTGTCTGTCCGGTGGCAAACCAGGTAGCTCCTCAGGAAACACATCGGGGAACTCAGAAACGACATCGACGGTCTCTATACTCTGCTTCTCCTTCTTCGCATCAACTACATATGCTAGGAAGGAGGAACAACCCTTGGCTAAACAACGACTAGCCTGAATCGCAGAAATGAGGCCAACACCGCCCCTACTGCGCTCTCCGTACACCGTAATAACACGGTCCTCAGAAACCGGTAGCCGAATAATCTTCTTGGAACAAGAAATGTCTGCACGCTGAGAAGCCAACCAATCCATACCTACTATAGCATCAAAACTACCGATCTCTATAGGCAACAAATCGATCTTAAATGGATAGCCGTCTATCTCTAATATACACTGGGCATAAATACGCCTAACTACAGAAGCACTGCCATCAGCAAGCTCTATGACTAATGGCTCTGACAACTCAACAGGCAAGGCAGTAAAGTATGCAGTAAAGGCAAGCGAAACAAAAGAACGGTTCGCTCCGGAATCAAACAGCACTCGAGCACTGTGACCATTTAAAATAAACGTACCCGAAACCACGTCGGCTGTATCTCGAGCCTCCTCCGCTGTCAACAACTGAAAAACTCGGCCTCTGGCTGGCGGGACAGTATCTCTGCGCGCTGAAGAGCCAACAGAACTCTGACCCTGGGTCGGCGGTCTCGAATCCCCCTGCCGCGGAGCTGTACAATCTCTGGACTGATGACCAGGCCGCCCGCAATTAAAACATAGCGGGTCTCTCAAAGTACATCCTGTCTGGGTGTGGCCGGGCTGACCACAACGGAAGCAACGCACATGGCGGGGATCACACTCCCCTGTGTGCCTCTGGCGGCATCTCCTGCAAAACCGCTCTCTATTAGCTGACCCCGAACTCGACGCTCCTCCCCTCTGCTCGGACCCTGCAAAACGACTGCCCCTGTCATCGGGCCTGCGATCTGATCTCTGAGAAGACCTATCTCTGTGCCTATCCCCTCCCTCCGACTCTGTGCGTCGACGGTCGTCGCCTCTAGGCTGAAACTGACTGGGACGACTATCTCTGTCCCGATCTCTATCTCTACCTCTGTCAAAACCACCTCCCTGTCCAGCCGGCTGAGTGACTCGCGGCTGCTCTATCACTGGATCTCTACGAGATAACTCGCTCTCTCGTCTACGGGCTAACTCGACTGCCCTGGCATATGTCGGAATGTAACCGGTATCAATGAACTCTCGAACCTCCTTACGCAATCCCATCAGAAACCGATTAATCTTTCGTGACTCCGTACTAATCTGAATCGGCGCAAACAAACTCAAATCAATGAAAATCTTCTCGTACTCATCCACCGATCGCTGTCCCTGAAATAACGTCAGAAAATCAATCTCTAGCTGGGCCCTACGGTCCTCAGGACAATACTGCTCCTCAAAGCGAGCCCTGAACTGACTCCACGTCATCTCGTATGCCGGTCCGTCTCCCATCATATCTCTGATTGTACGCCACCACTGCTGAGCGCTAGTCCGTAACTGGGCACTAGCAAAAGTCGTCATCTGATCGGGGTGGCATCCTGTGATACGGAAGGCCATCTCCATATCCTGTAACCAGTACATGGCCTTTACGGCCCCAGGCTCGCCATGATACTCTGGCGGGTGCGCTGCCAGAAACTCCTTGTACTTACATCCCTTGCCTGCCCCTCGTGATGACCCAGCTCCAGAATCTCTGCCTTCGCCCGTAGTCTGGGTCTGGGACTGGATACCCTCAGCACGGCCTTTCTCATAGGCCTCCTGTAGTCGTCGGGCAAACTCCTCATCGGATACTCGTCCCCCGGTGGGACCCTCGGGTCTCTGCTCGTCTGCCATAAGGTCTCTGCATAATACAAACAACATTACTGTAACGACAACAATATAATTCTACAATTCTTAGACCTACTCACCAGAGATCAAGCCCAAGGATCTAGACACTGGTTTAAGCCTAAGCATCACTAATGATACTTAAACCTTAAACTAATGCTCTGATACCAAGCTGTAACACCCTACTTTTACGACTAATGCCACATAGGACTCACAGTCCACGTCATCAAATCATAAGCAATGTCATCAAGGGTTAAACAGCTAATTACTACTAAACATCAACAACAAGCATAAAGTAACACGAGACGGGGATTAACTCCCGTCGATAGCGTCAGTCAACCACATCATGAGTAAAGGTTACAGTCATCCGAAAGTCACTGGCTAATAAGCCATACCACAAAATATGAAGACTACTTACGAAAGTAGTCGCTAACTACTGTCCACGTGGCGGGTCTCGGCTACTGCCCGCTGTATCCCTAGCCTCAGTCCTCGTACCTGAGATCCACGGTTAAAACAACAGTCAGCGGAAAGCTGGTGAGTTACTATAAACAACTTTAAAACAGTTTATAAAATAGTTAGCACAACGTAACAACTGGTAAACAACTCTACATGCGGCCGGCATCAACGGCCCGACGCCTCATCGGGAGCGACCCGGCACAGCCTGCATAGCCCACTCCACAAAGTAGTGGGTTGTCAGGTCCACTGAGTTGGGAATGACCCAACAGGCCTCTCTACTCTGCGTATCAACGACTATACGCGTGATCCACGAACTCTGCTCTGTGCTAACAAATATCAACGTATAAAAGGATCCACATCGGACCCGGATAATAAACAACAAGTAAGTAACTCACCTGAAGCACGACTACAATCTCGCTATCAACGACAGTCTCTACAAGTCCCAGGTTTAGCTACGAAATCCTGGCAACAATAAACACAACTACACTTGTAACGACTAGCTACGGAACTCATAACGACTATACTACTAATTTACGGACTCGACATCAGCTATTGGACTCAGACCCACGAGCGCGGCCAGGAGCGCGGCCACGATCGCGGTCTCGGCCGAGTTCTTGGAGCGCGGGCGCGATCCCACCGCCAGCGATCACCCTTAGCCGCCTCATCCTGATCGCGGGCGCGACCAGATGAGCACGGCCGCGATGCGGCGACGAACAGAGCAGGTTATGCTCTGTTTTTTTGGTTGCTACGGGAATTGCTTTTAATCCCGATTTTACACTTCTGAGGGGTTATAATTCAACCCCAACACTTATTAACTACTTAACACCTCATTCTAACTGAATTGAACGTGAATCACTAACCTCTTCACGCTCCTTTCTTCTCGAATTCAAGTTATGGTTTGGAAAGATGGCAAGGGTGATGATGCTCCTCACCTATGGCTGTTGAAGCTCTTCCTTTGGTTCCTTCCTTGATTTCAGCTGGACACACACACACACATATGCACTGGTTTTTGTGAGAATGGAAGGAAATGAGCCATAGACGTACTATATATACGTTTTGGGTCCGATACCCAATTGAAACGGGTTCGATACTCATTAATCACTGGGTAGACACCCGTTAACCCGATTAATCTCAAATTAACGACTTGGGTTTAGAATGTCAATTAACTTATTAAAACAACCCCAAATTCTCAATTACTACCAGACCGGTTATTATCTCAACTAATTAAAATTACACGTAACAGCAATCAACTTTACTAACTCACGTGCAATCAATCAATTAAAGTTCACCAACTCATCTAGGCAACTCTTAAAGCTAATAAATAAATTACACGTACCTGCTGCTAGATTCCGGATGTTACAAATCCTCCCCTCTAGAACTGATCCCGTCCTCGGGATCTCAACTCAGGTGAATAGATGCGGATACCGCTGCTGCATGTCCGCCTCGGGTTCCCAGGTAGCGCTGGAACCTTTATGATACCGCCATTGCACTAATACCAGCGGGATCTCTTTCTTCCGCAACTTCTTAATCTTGCGGTCTAGAATAGACTCGGGATGCTCAACGTATCTCAGTTGCTCGTCCACCTCAATTTCGGACATAGGAACTGTCTCCTCATGTGGGGCCAAACACCGTCGCAGATAGCTAACATGGAAGGTAGGATGCACCCCACGCAGCTCTGGAGGCAGCTCTAACCGGTAGGCCTGCGTGCCCACTCGCTCGACTATACAGAATGGCCCAATGAATCTCGGACTGAGCTTACCTCGCTTCCGGAATCGAACCACACCCTTCCACGGGGATACCTTCAGCAGTACCCACTCACCCACATCAAACTCTAACTCTTTGGTCCTCTTATCGGCATAGCATTTCTGGCGACTCTGAGCTATCTGTAATCTCTCTCTGACCACTGCTATCTTTTCGCTAGTCTGCTGAATGATCTCAGGACCTGTAATCTCTTTCTCTCCCACCTCGGTCCAACATACAGGGGTACGACATTTACGACCATATAACGCTTCGAACGGAGGCATCTTAATGCTGGAGTGGTAGCTGTTATTATAAGCAAATTCAACTAACGGCAAATGCGAATCCCAACTACCACTAAAATCCACCACACAAGCTCGTAACATATATTATTGCGTTTACTGCAAATCCAAACACAGAATAATTGTCTTATCTTATAAAAATAAAATAAAAATAAAGGAAAATAAAAAAAATTGATAGGGGGATAGTGATGGCGATAGGATGAAAGCTGAACATAAAGTATGTGATGGGGATATGATAAGAGGTTTGTTAAAACAAAAACAAAAAGAAATCAGAATACAACCAAAACAAGTCATCATCCAATGGAGTGGATTGAGGGAAGGAGAACATGGCCACTGTGTGTGTGTGTGTGTTTTTTTTTTTTTTTTTTTTGGTGGGTTTATATATATATATATATATATATATATATATATATATATATATATATATATATATATATATATATATATATATAGATGGGGTTTGTTCAATGGAAAACCCAGAAACCACCATAGGCAGACCTATGCTTTGGGGAGAGGTAGCCTGTGCAACGGGTCCCTTCCCCAATAATCTTATTTCGTAGTGTAATATTTTTTGAAATTTAATGTGTGCATCCGACGAAAAATTAACTGTGCAACTTATATTATTAAAAGAACAAAAAAACTAAGTGTGCAACTTGATTAAAAAAATGCATACACCAAATGAAACAAAAAATTAAAAGTTTAATGTCTAAATAACTAAATAAGTAATAAAAATATAACAAATAAAACCAAATCATTTTATCCTAATTAAAACCAATAATATTGTTAGCTAAAACTAAACAAAAACCCAATGATATTTGAGCCTAGAATGTTTGTATTTATTTGGTTTAATTACACTTTAATTGTTAATCATATGTTTTATAAAATCTATCGATAGAAAGTTTTAAAATGAGGTTATTGGAAAGTGATAGTAATTAAGGTCAATTAAATAATTTTAACGAATCTGATAATATCACACAATTATAAACATTCAAGTCCTTCAACTCAATTATAACTGACATGCACGATCTCATTTGGTATCATTCTGGTAGATCACGAATTTTAAATTATTAAACAACTAAAGAGAATATTAGATTATATTTTCTATTTTAAAATATAAATATTTATTTGTTAGCCCGGTCAATTAAATAATTTTAACGAATCTGATAACATCACACAACCACAAACATAATCATAACCTTCAAACTTAAACTCAATTATAATTGACATGCACGATCTCATTTGGTATCATTCGGTAGACCACGAATTTTAAATTATTAAGCAAACTAAAGAGAATATTAGATTATATTTTCTGTTATAAATTATAACGATTTATTTGTTAGCTCCTTCCGATCAATATACTCTGATACTCATTTGAATTTTCGAACCGTGCACAATGAAAATTTGTGCAACGGGTCCCCTCGGTGGCTGGGTCCGCCACTGGAAACCACTTTATGGTCATTGGATCAGGTGATGAATCAAGCAGAAAGTCGATGCATTACGCGGGAATTGTGATGCATTTTGTGATGACGCATGGAGATTTTCCAAGGTTTTCTGATGCATGTTGGTTTTCCTTTGATTTAGATTTATATATATATATATATATATATATATATATATATATATATATATATATATATATATGTTCAAGTGAGTACTGAGTATCACTTATAATGCAGCGCACCAGAATGTACCAATATTAAAAGTAGTTTTTTTGAATTTTTTTATAAAAATGTTTTAATTAACATTACACAGATGATATATAAAATTCATGCACATTACACATCCTAAGTGCATGATATCATGCATCACATAAATGCAAGTTCACATATATACAAAATTATTTAAGTGTACGTTCACATCATTTTTTAGGAGTTAGGAGATGTGAATGTATGTGAAATTTATATATAATCTTTATAATGTTAATTAATTCATGTTTATGGAAAAAAAAACTAAATTTATATATATATATATATATATATATATATATATATATATATATATATATATATATATATATATATATATATATAGGGGTGGGTTCAATGGAGAACCTTATGCATCGAAGAACCTTGGAGAACCACAATACATCGCTAGAAAAATTGAAATGCATCACGTAGAAATTGATGCATCACGCGGGAATTTGATGCATCACGTGGAAATAATGTAGAAATCGATGCATCACGCGAGAATTTGATGCATCACGTGGAAATAATGATGCATTACGGGGGAATTGTGATGCATTTGTGGTGGTGCATAGAGGTTCTTCAAGGTTCTTCGATGCATGAAGGTTCTCCATTGAACCCACCTCTATATATATATATATATATATATATATATATATATATATATATATATATATATATATATATATATAGAGAGAGAGAGAGAGAGAGAGAGAGTAGAAATTGGCATATATAAATTGTTAAACCATATATAACGTGAGATGTATACAAAAATCCCTTGATAATGATGAGAGATCTCTTGATATGTATATACAGATATATGCACACATTCATATACACACGTGTATTAATTATTTATTGGTATTCATGCATAATTACGGTTCTTGATTTGTCTTAATTTATATATATCTACAAATCTTAATTTGTCTGTCGACTGTCGTCGCTGCTTTTATAAAATTTGTATACATGATATACAAAATATAATGATAATACCAAAATGTACAAAGTTTAATTACAAGTTTCTTGTTGAAAAAAAACATGATGGCATGTGACCCTCTTGTCAAGTTAAGTTAACCATCCCTTTCAGGGTTATGTCTCTTCCTATATCTACCTCGAATGAATTAAATTAATTTCTTTCTTGTATAACTTACTTATAATTAATAAATTGCATTAATTATCTTCAAATCATTTTTATTGGTCTTTTAATGACTCTTTCTCTCTCTGGTGTGTGTGTATATATATAGATAAGAGAGAGAGAGGGATAATTGGGTTCAAATGAGTACTATATTTTTCGATGGTACTGAAAGTAGAATTCAAAATGAAATTTTTTGACATAAAAATGTATACAATGATATTATAAATTAAATATAAATTTGTATCATGAGTTTTTATCAAAGAAATTTCAAAAAGAAATCCTGCAAATGAATTAGACATCCTGTGAATAAATGAATTTTTATCATTTATTCACATGGTTTTTTTATTTATTCACATAATTGTTTTTGTAATTTTAATTGATAAAAACCCACGATATCAATTTATAATGTTATTTTACACATTTTTATATGATTTTTTTTTAAAGAAAATCATCTTAAATGATATTTCTAGTACCTTACAAGAAATTGGTACATCCAGATACCAAATCAATATTTCATTTATAAATCTTTTATCAATATATTAAAATAAAAGAAAATCTTAGGGGTGCTACATTCTTAGGTTTTATGAGATCTTCGAGGATTTGTTATTTGAAATCCTTGATGCCTCTTGAATCTCAAATCTCACATCTAATTCACTTTCCAAATTACCATAGGGTTAATATTGAAAAAACCATACAAATTTTTTATTAATTTGTCGATTAAGTTACAGTATTTAGAGACTTAAATACTCGAAAAAAAAGTTCAGTAATTTAATCGATAATTGCATGAAAGTCCGTGAGGTTTTTTTAATATTAACCCAAATAATATCCTTTTATTAATTTAGAAATCATATAGCTACCCTAACTCTACCCCGCCCTCTTACCCTATAGTAGTACATATCCTATTCAATCTAACCCCAACCCACCCCACCTACCCTGCCCTGCCCAACATTTTTCTTCACCCGCACAAGCTATTTCACTTATCGGGCCTATCCTCGTAAACATCCTAGTATATCTTATATGACCTCACCCAAATTATTACCTTACCCTACTCTCACTTATTCTTATCCTTACCCTACATTACGTCACGCCACCCACCTTTTACACTATCCACCCTTACCCATTCTACCCCTCCAGACCTAAATCCACCACAACCTTACTCCTATGCTACTTACCTATATCTACATTGCCCTTACCTTTACACTATCCCACTTAACTCACCCTTACATCCATAAAACAAACAAGATTTCATAACATGCAAATATTAAATCCAAGCAACCTAATTCCTAACATATATTTTAAAATCTTGCAAAACGAAAATGTTGCACAATGCAAATTGTTTGACAAAATGTAGATCTCGTATAAAATCTACGAATCAAACGTCCACTTAAGGTATTCTTAAAAACACAATGTGTTGTTTAATCAAGGGTTTGATCCGTGGTTAAATAACTTGAGTGAATTTTTTGAACAATAAAAACAAAGATATATATTATTACCAAAGGTGTATAGCCATTCAAACGAAAATACACCATGGAACGACAAATTAACTAGCCGAGACACTGAATTAGATAAAGAAAATCAAAACCAACTAACAACTTGAGAAAGAGATATCACAAATTCGGATGGTCCGAAATTGGTCCTTGGTCCGAATTGGGTTTGATCCGAAAAGGGGGGGGGGGTCCGAAGTGAGTGTGATCCGAAATCACTCTAGGTCCGAATTAGGTTAGGGTCCGGATTGTATTTGGTCCGAAATTACTATGTGTCCGAGATTAAGTGTGGTCCGAATTTGGTAAAGGTCCGAAGTTCCTATGGTCCGAAATCACTATCGATCCGAATTGGGGAGGGGTCCGAATTCGGATATAGGTCCGAACCGAGTTCATACTTAATAAAATTTTCCAGATTTTCCAGATTTACGTTTTTGACCAATTTACATGTTTTTGTATATAAAATTGCAGATATGTACTTAATTAAACTATTCCAACTTAGAACATAACCCTTATGTACCAAAATATTCGATTTGTGTCCATTTTTTCTTCAAACTTCGAAGAACACACACTAAAACACACACGAAATTCCAAAAATCATACTTAGGGTGTGAATCTGATTCTAAAATTTGGTACACTACAACATATATGCTCGATTTAATCATTCCCATCATAAATTCCAACATGCATTAACATTTGCTACATAAATCTTATGATTCAGTTTTCACTAAAAACCGAACCAAAACTTCAAGAATTCGTAATTATAAGCAAACGTTACCTCAAATTGTTTGTTGCAGCATTTATAGTCCCTAAATTGCACTTGAATCCAACTTTTTACACTTGAAATTACTGATTCTTGTGTGTGTTCTTGAATGGAGCCGTGAGGAAGAGAGAGTAGAGAGAGAAACCGGTTTTAGAGAGAGAGTGTAGTGAGAGAGTGAAGTGTGAAAAATAAAAGGGTTCTCCCTTTTTATCTCTATTTTGGCTCAATTGCATATTGTACCCTTCAACTTCGTATTTTCTACTTTAACTGATATAATGATCAAAATAACTTAAATTGTAGTAATAATTCATTAATACAATAATTGAGTCCAAATATTGTAAATTACATATAATTAAAATTTGGGATGTTACAGCATGGGCTCCACCACGCCTATACTTCGTCCGCGAAGTCATGCTGCGCTAAACAAACTTGGGTACTTAGTCTTCATGTCTTCTTCCGATTCCCAAGTGTGATTAGCTCCCCGATGATGCTTCCACTTGACCAGCACCATTCTGATCTCTTTGTTCCGTAGCTTTTTGACTTTTGTCTCCAAAATGCACTCCGGTTCATCAACGAACCTTAGCCGTTCGTCAACCTTAATGTCCGAGTGATCAGTCCATGGTTCCCTCTCGGGCACCAGATTCTTTCTTAAGTATCCTACGTGGAAGACCGGGTGAACTCCTGATAATTCTTCCGGCAAGTCCAAATGATAGGACTGATTACCAACTCTTTCTATTATTTTGAAGGGTCCTATGAATCGAGGTGATAACTTTCCTCGCTTTACGAATCTTGTAACACCTTTCATTGGGGATACCTTTAAGTATACCCATTCATCTTTCTGAAATTCTATCGCTTTGTGTCGGCGATCATGATAATTCTTTTGCCGATCTTGTGCCGTTTTCATGTACTGCCGAATGAGTTGTATCTTTTCATTGGTTTCTTGTAGCAAAGCAGGACCGGCTATTGGAGTTTCTCCTGTTTCCCTCCAACAGGTTGGAGTCCTACATTTTCTTCCGTATAGAAACTCGAACGGTGCCATCTTGATAGTGGAATGGTAACTGTTGTTGTAGGAGAATTCAACCAATGGAAGGTGATCGTCCCAGTTACCACCCAAATCCATGACACAGGCTCGGAGCATGTCTTCGAGAGTCAGAATTGTTCTCTCACTTTGCCCGTCTGATTGAGGTCTATAGGCAGTACTCATTGCGATACGAGTACCAAGACCCTGTTGTAGAGCAGCCCAGAAGTTGGAAGTGAATCTACTATCTCGGTCGGAGACAATAGACTTAGGCACACCATGCCTAATAACGATTTCGTTTACGTAGATCTGGGCAAGACGGTCGAGTGAATAAGTTTCTCGGATTGGAATGAAGTGAGCAGATTTTGTCAATCGGTCAACAATGACCCAAATGGCGTCATGTTGACGACGAGTCTTAGGTAGCTTGGTTACGAAATCCATAGTAATATGGTCCCACTTCCATTCTGGGATAGGAAGAGGTTGCATACTACCATAGGGTTGTTGGTGTTCTGCTTTGACTAAACGACAAGTTCTGCACTTCTCTACATATTGACCAACGTCCCTTTTCAACCCTGGCCACCAGAAGTCGGCCTTCAGGTCGTTGTACATTTTCGTGCTACCAGGATGAATCGAGAATTTGGATTGGTGAGCTTCTGCAAGTATCACTTCTCGCATGTTCCCGAACTTAGGAACCCAAACTCTACCGTACACACCTTTGAGTCCAGTTCCATCGTCTTGCAATAATGGCAACTGAATCCTGACATTTTCGTCCTTTACATTCTCCTCCTTTAAGGCCTGCAACTGAGCAGCTCTTACATCGTCTATAATAGTTGAGGTCAAAATTGTAGAAGTCAAGGCATAGCAATATGCCTTGCAATACGCTTTTCTGCTTAAGGCATCGGCCACTACGTTGGCCTTCCCTGGATGATAGAGAATCTCACAGTCGTAATCTTTTATCAGCTCCATTGACCTTCTTTGCCTCATATTCAAGTCCTTCTGACTGAATATATACTTTAAACTCTTGTGATCAGTGTAGAGCTGACACTTGGTTCCGTACAAATAGTGTCTCCATAACTTGAGAGCGAAAGTCACAGCAGTTAGCTCTAGATCATGAGTAGAGTAATCTTTCTCATGTGGTTTGAGTTGTCTAGAAGCATAAGCTATGACGTTTCCTCTTTGCATTAGTACCGCACCCAAACCCATGCCTGATGCATCTGTGTAGACTACGAAGTCTTCGTTCCCTTCAGGCAGGGCTAACACTGGTGCTTCACTTAGCAAAGTCTTCAGTTTGTCAAATGCCATTTGCTGTTCTTCTCCCCAAAAGAAGGTCGCGTTCTTGCGAGTAAGCTTTGTTAGCGGAACGGCGATCTTTGAGAAGTCTTTGATGAATCGGCGGTAGTAACCAGCCAATCCCAGAAAACTCCGAATCTCTGAGGCGTTGCGGGGTGATTCCCAGTTCTGGATAGCTTCGATCTTTGCAGGATCAACAGCAATCCCAACACCAGATATCACGTGCCCCAAGAATTGGATCTGAATTGAATATTGAGTAAGTACAAGTTAACAAAGGGTTTATGATTGAGTATAAGGATCATGAAATTGTTTCGAATGTTGAGACGTACCTGCCTCAACCAGAATTCACATTTAGAGAATTTGGCGTAAAGTCGCTCTTTGCGCAGCAACTCTAGTAATTCTCTCAGATGTGCTGCATGATCCTCTTCGGTTTTTGAATAAATGAGAATGTCATCGATGAACACGATGACCGATTTGTCGAGCATTGGCCGGCAGACTCGATTCATGAGATCCATGAAAGCGGCCGGCGCATTAGTAAGACCGAACGGCATTACCAGAAACTCGTAGTGTCCGTAACGAGTTCTGAAAGCCGTCTTTGGAATGTCATCAGGGTGTACTTTGAGTTGGTGATAACCCGAACGAAGATCAATCTTCGAGAAGTAACTTGCGCCTTGTAACTGGTCGAAGAGATCATCAATCCGGGGCAATGGGTATTTGTTTTTGATTGTGACTTTATTGAGTTCGCGGTAATCGATGCACATTCGCAATGTGCCATCTTTCTTTTTGACGAACAACACAGGAGCGCCCCATGGAGAAGAACTTGGGCGTATGAAACCCTTGTCGAGCAACTCCTGTAACTGCTTCATCATTTCCTGCATTTCTGCAGGAGCTAGACGGTACGGAGCCTTTGCTATTGGAGCAGCTCCGGGAACGAGATTGATACGAAATTCCACTTGACGGTCAGGTGGCAATCCCGAGATATCTTCTGGAAAGACATCTGGAAATTCGGAAACGACAGGAACGGTAAAAAGAGATTGAACTTCAGCCTTTGCATCAACAGCGTAGGCTAAGTATGCAGAACAACCCTTGGCGACGTGCTTTCGGGCTTTTGCAATTGAAATAAGGCATAAGTCGCCTTTGTGTCTGTCACCATAAATGCATATGTCTCGGCCCTCGGGAGTGGTAATCTTGATCATTCTTTTCTTACATACGATTTGGGCCTCATTGTGAACTAACCAGTCCATGCCTACTATTACATCAAACTCCCCGAACTCCATAGGGATTAAATCTATGTTGAACACTACATCCTCTACAAGTAATGTGCAATTCCTATATACTTTGTCTGCTTTAACTAACATGTTGCTAGCAGTCTCTATATCAAGTACAAATTGTAGTTTCGAAGTGGGCATATTGAATTGACGAGTAAATGCAGTGGAGACAAATGAACGATTTGCTCCAGAGTCAAACAATACACGTGCAGGAATGGAATTAACATAGAACGTACCAGTGACCACCTCCGGGTCATCCTTTGCTTCTTCAGCCGTGATTTGGAATGCCCTTGTTGGAGCCCTTTGAGATTGATCCCTGCGAGCTGTGGAAGCTACAGAAGATCTTGTTGTTGATTGTGGAGCATTCAGATCTCGTGGGGGTTTCGGGCAGTCCCTTGAGAAATGGCCAAGTCTGTGGCAGTTGTAGCATGCATCATCTTTTTGTGGACAATGCTCCCAGTGATGGCCTTTCTGCCCACAGCAGAAGCAGTACATATCCTGAGTCTTGCACTCCCCAGAGTGCGCTTTTCTGCATCGTCTGCAGTCCCTCATTTCAGAATTGGCCGAAAAGGCCCTTCCCTTCTTGGGTGATGAAGATTGTTGATGGGATTGAGGAGAGAATCGGGAAGATCCAGACTCCCGCTGCCTTTTTGGCGGCGACGGTTGAGTCGGTGATGCGGCAGCTGAACCGATGACATAACCGGATAATAAGACGATCTGCTCCACATTCCGAGCAGCCTCAAGTAAACCGGCAAAAGTTGTATACCGAACCCCACTCATGGTTCGACGAATTTCATAATCTAGTCCGGCCTCAAACCGGGCTATCTTCCTTTCTTCTGTGTCAACTTGATGCGGTGCGAACAGACTTAATCGGGTGAACTCAACGGCATATTGTGTAACCGTTTTCTTTCCTTGAGTCAGATTCAGGAACTTCGCCTCTAGACGGCGCTTCTCATCAGTAGGACAGTATTGCTGGGAGAATACTTCCTTGAACTCGTTCCAGGACATGTGCGACACTACCTCCATCGTCAACACATGCGTCATGGCATCCCACCACATAACAGCGTCCCTTGCAAACATAGCGGTTGCAAAGCGGACCATGTCTTTGTCAGCGCAGTCGCTGATTCTGAAAGTTCGTTCCGTGGTGGTGATCCATTCCAATGCAGTAACGGCGTCTCCAGTCCCATCAAAAGTAACCGGTCCGTTACTTTTGAAGTCCTTAAACCTACAGCCCCTTGATCTGTTGGAAGACCCAGTATCATCTTGCCTTTCTCCCTGGTCGTCCTGTTGTTGCCCCTTGTTCTTTCGCTTATCGGCCTTTCGTTTTGCCTCGGCCTCATCTCTGGCCCTTAATTGGTCAGCAAATGACTGAGCCTGCTCAGCCATTCGTTTGGATTGTAGCTCATTGTTCTGTTCCATAAGAGCTTGCATCATCTGGAACATTTGCTGAGGAGTCATATCGTCTCCTGACATGTTCTGAAATATAACAACTTATATTTAGAACATTTATTTGTAAGTCCTAAGTATTTACAGTTACCCTTTGTGTTTCCCCGTGTGCATGTCAATCCTATCTTAGTTCAGATCATTACTTAGAAGTTCATTCTAATATCATAACCTAAGTTTGAGTCCAAGTCCTCGCGGACACTTGAAACTTCAAACTAATGCTCTGATACCAAACTCTGTGACGTCCTTGTTAATTAATGATATAATTGTAATCTCCAGGATCGACAAACAACCCAATGAATAATCATGATAATTGAAATTGAATACTTAAATTAGAATTAAGCACATCCACACTAAAGCAAGGTAAAGTACATGACTACAGTGATTAAATCTAGCTATTACATCATCAATAATGTTTTAGAAGTAGAAATCCCAGCCCAAAGCTATTACATTCAAGTACCAATAGCTACTAAGGTCACCGAGATAAGAATTTGATTGCTTAAGATGAAGGTCCCGCTACACTCTTGCCTTTGCCTGTAAACAATGTGAGTCAACAGTAAGCTAAAGCTTAGTGAGATAACAGATTATGCAAACAACAAATATTTCTTTACATGCAATGCTTAACCATGGGCAGTGTAAGCCCCATGTATGTGAAAACGGCAGTGAAAGCCTCAATGTGTAAGTAAACCATGCAGTGCTAGCATGGGGTGGCAGTTCAATATGCTGATTGGGGATGTGCCGAACCTGATGGGATAACGAGTGGGATGATCAGTCCCCGACAGTGGCCTGCTGTCAGCCCCAGTCCAGGTCGCATCAGATTGTGAAGTAATGATCATGCAGTGCAAGCATGATGTAAATAGATGCACTTTCAATTGAACGCTGGCTACATGTGTGTTACATGTCAAGTACGAGTGTGCATCATAACAACAAAGTAAACTTGAGTGCCAAATGATGTATATGAACAATGTGAACATGCCATTGAATGTATAAACACGAATGTAAAAACAATAAATGTTCGAATGATAATCTGCAACTCACAGTGATTGGTATTGTGACTTGATCCTGAATCAATGTGTGTTTTGATAACACCACAATGATCTGTAATGTAAGTGTAATAGTAAACATGTGTCAGTAATTGCTTAAATATTGTATTCTGAAAATTAAGTGTAATTGAGTCCTGATTTCGGACCACATCCGAATTCGGATGGTCCGAAATTGGTCCTTGGTCCGAATTGGGTTTGATCCGAAAAGGGGGGTTGTCCGAAGTGAGTGTGATCCGAAATCACTCTAGGTCCGAATTAGGTTAGGGTCCGGATTGTATTTGGTCCGAAATTACTATGTGTCCGAGATTAAGTGTGGTCCGAATTTAGTGGATCCGAAATGGGTGATCCGGATTTGGTCTTGATCCGAAATTGACTAGGTCCGAAATGGGTATGGGATCCGAAATATGCTAGTGTCCGAATTCACTGTGGATCCGAAATTATGTTGGTCCGAAATAGGTGATCCGAATTCGGATGGATCATCATCCGAGTTCATACTTAGAAAATTTTCTAATATTTTCCAGAATTATGTTTTTGACCATTTTTGCATGTTTTTGAGTCTATTACTGTAAATGTGAACTTATATGCTATCATTTAACTTATATCATCATATTTGTACACCAAAACAACCCATTTGTGTCCATTTTCTATGTGTCTCGATGAACACACACACTAAAACACACACAATTACAGATTTCATACTTAGGAGTGGATTTAGAACCTGAAATTTTGTACACAACATCTTTAACACTCGATTTGAACATTGCAACCATAAATTCCAACATGCAATAACATTTGCTACTTAAATCTTAGAAATCGGTTCCTATAAAAACCGAACCAAAATATCAAAAATCCGAATTATTGAATGATGTTTACCTTAATTTGATTCTTGTAGTTGTTATAGTTCCCTAAATGCCACTTGATTCCAACTTTTGCAGCTTCAATTTGTTGATTCTTGAGTTTTCTTGAATTAGAGCCGAGAGGAAGAGAGAGTAGAGAGAGAAACCGGTTTTAGAGAGAGAGTGTAGTGAGAGAGTGAAGTGTGAAAAATAAAAGGGTTCTCCCTTTTTATCTCTATTTTGGCTCAATTGCATATTGTACCCTTCAACTTCGTATTTTCTACTTTAACTGATATAATGATCAAAATAACTTAAATTGACATAACATTTCATTAATACAAATAATTGAGTCTTAATAATTGTAAATTACACATAATTGAAAATTGGGATGTTACAATTATCAGGTTTCAATAAGGCATATAACAGGCCTTAAATTCAACCTTCAAATGCATCAACAGGTTTGATTAAGAATCTCCCCCTTAGATACAGAACAGGTTTGACTGAGGCCTTTTTGTGCCGAACACAAGGGTACTGGTTTGAAAACAGTCTACCATTATTTTTTAGACTTGAGTGGGTTGTTGGATTGATGAGATAGAATGGGTTATAGTCTAAATTTTAGAGAGGCTGGTTGGAATGGTTGTAGTTTGAATGGAGGTGATTTCTTTTTTTTTTTTTTGATACTAGTTCGGGCTATGGTGAATTTAGGAAGTCAAAGGATGATGAGGCATTGTCAGCATCTATGATGATCCAGACTAGTTGTGTCTAACGACCCTCACAAGGCACCATGGATAGAGTATCATCACCTCCCACTGTATTCTGCCCAGCCTCATCTCCCTCTGTAATTGCACCCTCAAGTTCAGTCCAGGTACATTTCTCCCCCTTAGGGTGATCAAAGTCATCCTAATCAACATGGTTGCATTTGTGGACTTATGCCTAAGAGCGGCAAGAAATTTGTATATCAATGATGGAAGATTCCAACCGATTCATTCTTTTATTCAGATCTGCCTCTACTTGCAAAATCAGCCTCTATAGTTGATCGAAAGAATCAGTGAATATTGCAGCTGTTGTGGCTATTTGATCTTTTAGCTATTGATTTCAGTATATATTTGGACTGTAGGCTACCTGGTGGATATTCCTGAGTAGTAGCCCCTTTACCCTTCAACAAATAAAGGATATTAGAGTATTGCTCCTCAGTAGTTGCCTTGAGGGCCTCCAGGTCTGCCCAAGTGACGACACCGACCTCACGTAGAGCAGTCGTTAGCATCTCGGGAGTAATCCCGACATAACCTGATATAGAGGGTTTGAAGGTAGCTGTATTAGGAATTCCATCCTTCATCTCTTGTCCACCAGGTGCGGGCCCAGATTCAGATTTAAATGAGGATGTCATGTAGACATCCTTGATCAGTTGTAATGTGTTATGGGGTGGGGAATGAGACGTGACCAATGGAGAGGTGGTCACTGGAGGCCGCGTGTGACCTTTATCAACATCACCTCTCTCCGAGTTATGAGGCGATGGTAGATGAGCTTGATCCTCGTGGAATGAAACAAACTTCTATTAAGAGGAGTTTCAGTGGCTGGGGGGTGTGCTGCGTCTACTGGACTAGTAGACTTATCATGACTCGTCCGGCTTTGGGTTTGAGGTACTACCTCAACACACTGTTCTTTTGAACCCTCATCAATATCTGCCAATATATTAGAGATTGTCTGTTTAGAGTCAACCCTCTCTTCCTCAGGTCCGTCGACACCCTCGTCATCACCACTAAGCTCCTACTCATCACTCATCCCTCATACCCAGAAACTTATCTCCCTTTACTCCCTGAACCTCACTCCCCTCTTTCTCACCGTAGATGTGTATGGCGTAGTCAAATCTGACTATGCCTCTTCTGGATACAACTCGTGAATCTTCAACCTAACCCTCTCCTTTGTCCAGTCCGCATATGACAGTAGAGACAATGGGATATCCATGACTGGAATAAAGTTCCTTTCCCACTTCGATTCGCGATCCATGACCTCTTGACGCAATTCGTCAAATATAAAACTGGAATAATCGTAGTGATGGTCATACCTGAATGCCATAAACATTTTCAAGACATGAATACTGACCAAATCATGCCCTGAAGGCTTCCTGGTGATGCAATGATTGAGGATGTCGAAGAATACCCTCTAGTGGGATTGTATTTATTTCGTTTTTAAATCGGACAGCTTTGTTAAAGTTCGGATGGAATGAATGACCTAAATACTTAGATTAAGAAGCATACATTGTCCAAACTTCGGATGATACGAGTTCAGGTGAACACAAGAAAAAAATAAACAATGCAAAAACTAAGGGACCGAACTTCGGATGGCACGAAGTTCGGATGGACACACATCCGAAGTTCGGATGAGGTCCAATACCAAACACTTAGGAAATTAACTTAGTAATAAACGCACTTAATAAAAGTGGTCCGCACTTCGGATGGTTCGAAGTTCGGATGAAGTCCAATGTGCAACACTATCTTTCATGATAGTGCTGGTGTGCAATGCTAACTTCGCATGATCCGAATTTATACTTGGACATTTAAAAAGAATAGACTCAAGTGAACATATGAACAGTTTTGCATGCGAATAGCAAAAAGATATGGAATCTAAACACTAACAATATTTCTTAAATCACAATTTGAGTATAACTAACATAATGATAAAAAAACAACATAACTACCCTAAAATGTAAGAAAACTAAGCTGAAAACCCATTTAAAACAGGTAAATCAAAAGCAACCAAAATGTACTGCTAGCCCTAAAATAATGTATAATTAAATGTAATAAAAGTCTGGGTTCAATTTGTAACTAGGAATAGTTTACTTTGTGGGGTATTTTAATTTCCTAGACTTTGAGGGGAGTGTTTGGACAAACCCCCAAATATAAGCTTAGGTATAAATAATATTTTTCTCCTAGGGTTTTAAAAGAGGCACCACCCTATGTGTGTGTTTTAGAGTGTGAAAGTTCCTAGAGATTGAGTGCCCAAATTCTCTCTTTGTAATCTTCATATTCTTAATAGAAAATGATTTTGTGTATTGTATTTGAGTGCAAAGTATATTGGGAATCAAGTTATCAGTTGGTATCAAGGCTGAAGATTGGATTTCAACTTGAAAATCTCATATTTGTTTGTGTTCTTCAAAAAAAACATCACTGTTCATATGGTTTTCATTTTAGATCTCAAAATAAATTGTTATTTCTGTTTTATTTTGATAGATCTATGATCATTTGATGATTATTAGTTAATTCCTTTCATTATTTGCTAGTTTTCAGCATGATTTGAGGGTTAATTTTTGGACCTGAAAGACATCTTCTTCATCATGTTTTTTTCACTTTTTCATGATGATCAATCGAAATTAATTAAGAACCGTAGAAATTGGAGGTTGAAATTTATTTAAAAGTTATTTATTATTATTTTCGAGCCTTAAAGGGTAATTAATTTGGGTTTTAACATCATTTGGAGTTGGATTTTTGAAGATTTGGGTTACTCTTCATTGTTTGCTATAGTAGTAGCTTTTTGCGTTCTTCTGAAAATTTTGGCTAAGTATAACTTAAAGTCCCAAACTTCAGTCCTCAAACGTCGGGTCCCAAACTTCGGGTCTCAAAGTTCGATCCTCAAACTTTGTTTGTCAAACTTTGGTCCTAACTGAACTTCGGTCCTCAAACTTCGGTACTCGAACTTCGGTCCTCGAACTTTGGTCCTTAGAATCTTATGACTTTTAGTGCTTTCTGAGGCCATAACTTTTGACTCGAGTAACAATACATGACCCATAATATATTAAATCAAAGCTTGAACAGAAATCTGCAAGCCTAACAAGCCATTGGTCGTTCCGGAAAATTTGAGTCCCAATTCAACTATTGGAAGAAGTTACAACAACTTTTCTGAATAGAACCTGAGAAATTCAACATTTAAAACCCACTTCTGATCCCACATTCACCAAGTAGCCAACCTTGGACACATCTGCAGAGTTTCAAATTTGGATATCTATCCTAAGATAATCTTTTGATATTTCAACCTCGGACTGATTTTAAAATTTAGATCCTTCGCCCATCAATTTTCATATCAAGACTTTTGGATTCCGAACAAAAGGAAGCATCTTCGGATCACCCACCATTAGAACTTCAGGTCACTTCCGAACTTCAGATCAACCCTCATCAAGTTCAAAGAACAAGTTTTTGAACTCCAGATCACCTCCAACCAGAACTTTGGATACAAATACATCCGAATTTTGGATTCATCAGCATCCGAACTTGTGAAGTTTCTGAGTTTTTCCAGTTTCCAATCTAGTAGATCAACCTTTTGCACTCTACAATCATGACTCAAGGATGTTCCACACATGAGAAGACTATGGTTGATAAACCTGTTAAACCCATTCCACATCTGAGAAAATTCAAAATGATCAACCTTGGTACTCCCGAATTAAGGACCTTGATGATAAATTCTTAAAAAGGGGACAAACAAATAAAACTATTAATCTCAATCAACCAAATTAAACTAGGTTTTATCATTCCAAAGAAGGAATTGGACGTTTTCAATAATACATCGATAAAACATTAAAATACATGATAAATGTCTTTAAAAATCAGTAAAAATCTATAATGTAGTTATAGTCTAGGATACTAATGCAACCTAGTTCACTATAACTATGGCTGTGATACCAATCTGTCACACCCTGTTACCCCGGTTGGCAACGAAACGTGACGTCGCGGAAGCATAACCATAATCATAACGAACGACCACTATATGGACGTTTTCAAAAATACATCGATAAAACTTTAAAATATAGAAATGTTTTACATAGCCTGATATGATGAAAAGTAGTTCGCACGGTACAGAGATTTAAATACATAATTAAAGTAATCAAAATAATGCAACTAAATCTCCGGTGGTTTTGAAAATGCATGCGACTCTTTAAGTACGAAAACTTGAAAATACTTCTTATGCAAGGAACTTGCCTTAATTTCTTGAAAATACACGCTAAAATACGTCAACAAATATGTTGGTGAGCTCATAGGTTTACACGTAAAACTGACCTGTATGGACAACAACAGTTCAGTTTGAATTTATAAAATCATAAATTCCATGTTATGTATTACATATAAACCATCATGAAACAGAAGCTTAATTAAATGAGTTTGTCCTGTGCAGTATTCCCATACGTAATACCGTGTGTTGAATATATATGCACCCACTGTTAGCCGAGCTGAACTAACCCGAATGGGGGACATGACTCCCGATAGATCTATCCACAATATATTCGCGCTTACAAATACATGCAATTAACGGTTCATGATTTAAGGGCTGATGGAACCACATGTGTAATACATTATAGAAATGAAGTTGTTTTCGTGTCCATATGAGAACGTAGCATGTATTTCAACCCCAAAACATAACAGTGTGAAAATAGGGGCTATGAAGACTCACCGTGAGTGTGATGGCAAATACGAGCGTAAAATGCAAATTTGCGTTGTTGATGGGTGATGAAACCGGATGAGTTTAATCGAGCCCCAAATGATAATAGGGACTTAATAACCCTCATATACGATAATATGTATGTGTATATATATATATATATATATATATATATATATATATATATATATATATATATATATATATATATAGGTTTTTATGTCTTAAATCATCCAGCATTACAAGTTTATAAATAAAACCCACTTAAAACGTCAAGTTTATATATATATATATATATATATATATATATATATATATATATATATATATATATATAATTTTCCAGCTTTTTCGAAGGTTTTTCGGCCTACTTTGAGGCTGTTTTTGACCAAGCTTCAAAACGATTTAGGCTTTGATTCTTTTGGACATTAAACTACTATATACAAAGAATTTTTAAAGTCAAGAACGACCATTTTTCGAGGTGTTTAGGTTGGGGAAAAAGCTCGTTAAAAACCCTATGTTGGCCATTTTTGAGCTGTCAAACTTTCGGTTTCGCAAATAATTTCTGGTGGTCTTAAACTCCATAATAAACTATGAAAACTTTCATATATTTAGTAATGACATAGATCTAACTTTTGAGACAAGAATCAACTCATTTCGTTGAGTTATGAATTAGTTATGATTTTTCAAAGTCGATGTAAATTTTCTGTCGAAAATCCATAGTTTATAAACTTGAAATAACTAGTGATTCTTGTTGTTTATTCAAAGACTACTTAAATAAAAGTTATAAAACTCATATATATCACTTGTTTTCATAATGTTTACACTTATATGATGTGTTTATGTATTTATAAACACATTTGAAGAAAACAACTTAAAAACAAAACTAGTGATTTATAAACTTGAGTTTTTATGAAACTTGTTGTTGTTGGTGATTATATATATTATGCAAGACTTATATAAACATAAATATAAGATGAAATAAGTTAATATTTACTTACTTTGATGTAGTTAGAGTATGGAATTGAGAAGAAGTTGAAACTCTTGCAAGATTTGCACCGAAAACTCTTGGAAAATTTGAAAGAACAAAAATTGCAAAGTTTTGGCTTTGGTTGTGGCTATTGGCCGGATTCAAGAAGAGAAAGAGGAGAGTATTTTTGGTGTTTGAAGGTGCAAGAATGAATGGAAGTGTTGGTCTTCTATTTAAAGAGGGGTAAAGGTGTTTGTAATTATGAAAAGCATGGGAGATAAAGTAGAATGGTTTTTGAAATAAAATATTTGAAGTCAACCCCTAAGTTGTACAACCTAGGGGCCGGCCATGTACATGATCTCGGGTTCCGAATCTGATTGTGTACAGAAATAAAGGTTGTGTACAGAAATAAAATATTTTATAGTCGATCCTGAGCTATCTTTAATCGGTTCCGAATCTGGACTATCTTTTCTGTAGTCTCCTGGATGATCTCGGGTCCAGTGATCTGGCTATCTCCTACCTCATCCCAACAAAGTGGTGATCGACACTTTCGCCAATAGAGTGCGTCGAATGGAGCAGTCTTAATACTCGAGTGATAACTGTTGTTATAGGAAAACTCAACTAATAGCAGGTGTCTGTCCCAACTTTTGCCAAAGTCGATAACACATGCCCTTAGCATGTCTTCCAAGGTTTGAGTCGTCCTTTCACTCTAACCATCCGTCTGTGGGTGATAGCCTGTGCTCATATCTAAGCGTGTACCGAATGCCTCTTGCAATGATTGCCAAAATCTTGATGTGAACCGGCTGTCCCTATCTGATATAATTGATACAGGTACTCCATGCCTTGAGACGACTTCTTTAAGATAGATTTGTGTTAACTTATCCATCTTATTAGTCTCCTTGATTGACAAGAAGTGTGCGGTCTTTGTAAGTCGATCCACAATCACCCAAATGGTGTCATAGCCTCCAGAAGTCTTTGGCAACTTGGTGATGAATTCCATGGTGATATTCTCCCACTTCCACTAGGGTATTCTGGTTGAACTAACAATCCTGATGGTTTCTGGTGCTCAGCCTTAACTTTCAAACAAGTTAAGCACTTGCTGACATATGTAGCAATGTCAGCCTTCATGCTTGGCCACCAGTACATTCCCTTCAAGTCGTGATACATCTTATCTGACCCTGGGTGAATAGCATATCTTGTTTTATGCCCTTCATCCATGACCAGCTTCCTTACTCCTCTGAATATGGGTAGCCAAATTCTGCCCATGAAGTACTGACATCCATCTCACTTGATGTCAAACTACTTATCCATTCCCCTCAAGGCTTCATCTAGCAGATTACCCTCCTTGACTGCTTCCTCTTGTGCCTCGCGGATTTGAGAGTTTAGGTTTGACTGTATAGTCATGACCAACGCTCGGACTCTCAAAGGTTTAACCCGTTCATTTCGACTCAGGGCATCAGCTACAACATTCGCCTTACCCCGATGATGACGAATCTCGCAGTCGTAATCGCTAAGCAACTAAACCCAGCAACGTTGCCTCATATTTAACTCTTTCTGATTCAGAATATTCTGAAGGCTCTTATGGTCTGTCAACACCGTGCACTTTGTACCATAAAGGTAGTGCCTCCATATCTTGAGAGCAAACACCACAGCTCCAAGCTCCAAATCATGAGTCGTGTAGTTCACCTCATGAACCTTAAGTTGTCGCGATGCATAAGCAATGACTTTATCCTTTTGCATGAGCACACAACCTAATCCATTGTGTGAGGCATCTCAGTAGACCACAAAGTTTATAGTCCCTTCAGGTAAGGACAGAATTGGTGCACTACACAATTTTTGCTTTAACTGTTGAAACGCCTTTTCCTGCTCTTCACCCCAGCTATAGTTCACATCTTTCCGAGTTAGCTCTGTTAGGGAACCCGCTATCTTTGAGAAGTTTTCAATAAATTGCCTGTAATAACCGGCAAGTCCTAGAAATTGGCGGATTTCTGTGAGAGTTCTAGGAGTTGCCCAGTTCTTTATGGCCTCAATTTTTGATGGGTCAACTTGGATTCCCTGGCTGTTGATCACATGCCCAAGGAATTCGACTTCTCGCAACCAAAATTCACACTTTGAAAATTTGGCGTATAACTGTTCCTTCTCTAACAACTCCAAAATCAGCTTGAGATGTTGTTCGTGTTCTTCTTGGCTTCGGGAGTAGATGAGAATGTTGTCTGTGAATACTATCACGAATTTGTCCAGATATGGTTTACACACACGAGTCATCAGATCCATGAATACAGCTGGTGCGTTGGACAAACCGAATGGCATCACCTGAAATTCGTAATGTCCATAACGAGTTCTGAATGCTGTCTTGGGTATATCTTCTTCCTGAACTTTTACTTGATGATAACCGGATCGCAGATCAATCTTAGAGTAAAAACTAGATCCTTGAAGTTGGTCGAATAAGTCGTCGATTCTGGGAAGAGGGTATCAGTTTTTGAACGTTAATTTGTTCAGCTCTCGATAATCGATGCACATCCTAAAGGATCCGTCCTTCTTCTTGAAAAACAAGACCGGAGCTCCGCAAGGTGAGGAACTTGGTCGAATGAATCCTTTCTCCAACAGTTCTTGCAACTGATTGGATAATTCCTGCATCTCTGACGGTGCCAATCGGTAGGATGCTCGTGCGACAGGTGCAGCTCCAGGCACCAAGTCAATCTGAAATTCCACTTTCCTAGTTGGTGGAAGTCCAGGTAAGTCTTCAGGAAAGACTTTTGGGTAATCACACACTACTGGGATTTCTTCGAGTTGCTTCTCCTTCGATTCCTTTTCCACTAGCTGAACTAACACTTCTTGACAACCTCTTCGAAGGCATTTCAGCGTTCTTAAACCAGAGATGACGTTCAACTGGCGATTCTTTCTTTCTCCTTGGACTGTGAGGACTTCCTTTTTCTTAAGTGGCATTCTTACAACTTTCTTACCACATAAGATTTCAGCATGGTTGTCTGACAACCAATCCATACCAATAACTACATCGAAACTTCCGAGTTCAATAGGCATCAAGTTTATCTTAAAGGGAGGATCCGCCAATTTTAATGTGCACTCCTTAATTATACTATTTGCTTCAATCAACTTTCCGTCCGCTAATTCTACGGCATAAGCATTTTCTAATGGGGAAAGAGTGGCATTCAGTTGCTTACTAAACTTAGCAGATATAAAGCTCCTATCAGCCCAGTATCAAAGAGTACGTAAGCGTAAATATCATTTAAAAGAAACGTATGATACCACATGAGGATCCTGACGAGCGTCAGCTGCTCCTATTACAAAAGCTCTCCCATGAGCTCCTCCACCATTTTTCAACCTTGGGCACTCACTCTTAAAGTGCCCGACAGCTCCACACTCATAGCAGCTCCTCTGGTTGTCGCCGTTGTTACCCGAGGTACCAGATCTACAGTCTTTGGTCAAATGACCAAGACGCTTGCACTTTCCATAAGGGGTTGGGCCGGGACCTTTGTTGTAATGGTAGGTGCATTGGGTGCAGAAAGGCTTTGTACTTGTGTAGCCTTTCCTTGTCTCGACTCCAGCTATGTAAGCCTTGATGGTTTCAGGCTTCTTGAATTGTGGGCCCAAATTTTTCCCAGACTTGTCCTCCCATTTTCTCTTCTCCCCTGCTTTGGCCTCGTTTCTCCGGGGCACTTGGTCCATAAGGTTGTTGGCCATTCTGATGGCGTCCTGAATGGTGGTTGGGTTGGAGGTAGTGACATTGCCTTGGATTTGAGGGGCGAGTCCCCAGATGTAACGCTCAATCTTCTTGTACTCGGGGGTCACCATCTGTGGGCACATGATGCTCAGCTCGTGGAATCGGTTAGTATAGCCTGTAATGTGTGCCCCCTTCATTGCTAGATTCCAGAACTCCAATTCCATTTTCTGGAGTTCGTTTCTCGGACAGTACTCGTCCGTCATCATTTGTTTCAACACGGACCAGGCGAGTTGATAGGCTTCATCGAGTCCTAAAGACTGGACGTAGGAATTCTACCATGTCAGTGCGCTATCCTGTAGAGTGTGGGTGGCGAACTTCACCTTGTCACCTTCAATACATCAGCTAACACGAAAAAGAGACTCCAATTTCTCAAACCATCATACCAATCCGACGGCTGCCTCAGTTCCGTTAAAGTATCTGGGTTGAATCAGATCCTCCCATGGTGCGACTAGCACCTTCGTCGCCGTTTGCGGTGCTGATTCTGTTGGTTTCATAGGTGGCTATAGCTGCTGCCACTCATTGTGCGACCAGTTGTTTGATATCCGCGATGTTCATAGCTCTCCTTGGCGGCATTATCTTAAAGTTTAAAGAAAAGAGCATAGTGTAAGAAATTGAGTCTTAAATATTTAAATTTTTCTTAAGGCACAGTGCTATAATCGTCAAACACAGATTCATAAATAACTTGCAATTTTCATTAATCATTCATAACTTTCTTACATTGGGGCGAGTTGTTACCCGAAAATTTTTAGTCCTACACTATTACATAATAATTTCCTAACATTACAAAGATAGATAAGGGGTGCTAGGTGCGGGAGTGATCGGGGGTCTCTTCCTTTTCCAAAGCATTGAGGCGCTGAGTCAGCTCCTCATTACGAGCCTCGCTCTTGGCTAATCGTTTCCGAAGCTCGTCTAGGCCGTCCTGCTGGATGGCGAGGGCGTGCTGGTTAGCCCAGAACAAGTTGGAGTTTTGTAACTCCTCCCGCTCTAAACGGGCTGTCAACTCTCCAATGTCTTGGTTAAGCAACCGCACTTGGAGGTCGTGCGTTGTAGACCGTGCTACCAAGAGTGGTATGGTCTATTCGGTGGGTTCTTGGGTGAGTGATGGGATCGGTGTGGAGGATGGTCCTCCGACCTCAATGTGGGAGGTGATTCCCTCCTCCCGTCTCCATTCTTGGAGGGTCTCAGGCATCCAGCCCCAACGTCGTGCATCCGCCCGTCACTGTTGCGGCGGGTTTGGCTGTGGTGCCGGTACCAGGATAGTCTCCCGTCTCGGCATAAATACCTGTTTACGGGCCGTAAACTTCATCAGTGGCCCGTTGGGGTGAGGGCGGTAGGTGCGGTGTGATGGTGCAGATGGGTGGTAGGGGATGTAAGAGGGAACCACCGGTGATGGTGGGTCCTCTTCGGATGGCTCTCCCCACCCACTAGAGGATTTGTCAACCTCCATCGGCTCTGCTTCTTCCTCTGGTCCCTTAGATTCGGAGAGGTTTTCTTCCTCCGATCCTTCATGTTCAGAGGGGTCCTCTTCCTCTAATGGGTCTTCCTCGACAAACACCCCCGGATTATACCGGCTGGTGGGGGTATGTTCTTCCTCCGAATCTGATAGTATGATCACAACACGGCTTGACATGATGCTGTCATCAAGTCCCATATTAAGTTAATTATAAAAATGTCTTTGAAAATCAATAAAAATCTATAATGTAGTTATAGTCTAGGATACTAATGCAACCTAGTTCACTATAATATGGCTCTGATACGAATCTGTCACACCCTGTTACCCCGGTTGGCAACGAAACGTGACGTCGCGGAAGCATAACCATAATCATAACGAACGACCACTACATGGACGTTTTCAAAAATACATCAATATAACTTTAAAATATAAAAATGCTTTACATAGCCTGATATGATGAAAAGTAGTTCGCACGGTACAGAGATTTAAATACATAATTAAAGTAATCAAAATAATGCAACTAAATCTCCGGTGGTTTTGAAAATGCATGCGACTCCTTAAGTACGGAAGCTTGAAAATACTTTCGATGCGAGGAACTTGCCTTAATTTCCTGAAAATACATGCTAAAATACGTCAACAAATATGTTGGTGAGCTCATAGGTTTACTCGTAAAACTGACTTGTAAGGACAACAACAGTTGTGTTTGAATTTATAAAATCATAAATTCCATGTTATGTATTACATATAAACCATCATGCAACCGAAGCTTAATTAAATGAGTTTGCCCTGTGCAATATTCTCATACGTAATACCGTGTGTTGAATATATATGCACCCGCTGTTAGCCGAGCTGAACTAACCCGAATGGGGGACATGACTCCCGATAGATCTATCCACAATATATTCGCGCTTATAATTAACGGTTCGTGATTTAAGGGCTGATGGAACCGCATGTGTAATACATATTAGAATTGATGTTGTTTTCGTGTCCATATGAAAACGTAGCATATCTTTCAACCTCAAAAACATAACAGTGTGAAATATGGGCTATGAAGACTCACCGTGAGTACGATGGCAAATATGAGCGTAAAATGCAAATTTGCGTTGTTTGATAGGTGATGAAACCGGATGAGTTTAATCGAGCCCTAAATGATAATATGGACTTAATAACCCTCATCTTTACTACTAATAAAGCATTTAGTTTATTACAAGTTATAATGCATAAGGTACAAGTAAACAATGCTTATTCTTGAATTTTAAGACTATCATGTGCAACCCGTTAATATAATACAATGACATATGGTTATTGGGAAAGTAATTTTCCTTTTACCCAAATGGGCGTTTCCTTTCTCAAAAATGGCTCTTGGTTTCCTCGGCTGCTACTACAAACGCAAACAAATTTTCCTTTCCCACCTCTTCTTGGACCTTCTTTTTGTTATAGAGTCATCATCCCAGCTGTTCAAGATGGGTTTCATTGTTCAGGGCCTGTAATCTGCCACCTCCGCCGGCACGCTCCATATCCGCCACCTCCCTGTTGAAAATCAACAAACAACGTTCCAATGGGTTTGTATTCAAGCCTAATCTCGACGGATTTGTTGAAAATTAACAAACAACCTTCCAATGGGTTGGTAGTCAAGTCTGTTCTCGACGGATTTGGTGAAAATCAACAAACAACCTGGTTGCAAATACCGATGAGCTTCGGCCATGAGATTCGAGCATGTCTTCGTTGCCGCCTCGTCAAAACCTTTAATCAGGTTCACCACTTTCCTCCATATACCATCGATCTACTTTGCCTAAAATGCCAGTTAGGGTTTGTCGTACCGTTTTTGTTTAACCTAATTTCTGTTTCGTTTTGTGATTTTGCAGTTTGTACTTTGTATATATAGAAAATTGGTTCTTTGCAGCTTACCTCGGCCGTCTTTAATGCTGAGTTGCAGTTTCGAGAATCAGAATTTGAAATTTGCCATTTTCTCAAATGGATGAAGATATGCCATTTTTCCAAATGGATGAAGATTATGAACGTGTCGGGGATTGCACTACCCCAAATTTTAGCGGGTAATGATCAACACTCCAAAAGGAAAAATCTGAGTATTGATTTGTATGCTATTTGTAAAATGAATAAATGAAATCATAATAACTTATATATTTTTCCTGATATTTCTTCAAGTTCACACAAAGAGAATAATCTTTTTTTGTTCATTTATATGTTTTTATGAATGTGTGCTTCATTGTTGGGAGTGGAATTGATTTTGGTTTGATCTGCTTCTTCTATTATCAATTACTAATATATAATTGTCCTAATCTCATAAAGTGAAGCTGCTTCAAAAAATTTTCCCTTTAAGACCCTTCGTTTTTCCACAATTCCATGAGTTTGTTAAATGGTAACTTCATTTTGTTTTTTTCTTTTTAAAATTATCCCCGATGTCATGACAAAGTAGACTATTTATCGGTATTCTTAAGGTGTTGTTACACACAAAGTGTGGTTGCTATCTAAGGTGGTTTGTAGCAATGGACATTATTAACTAAGAAGTTCCCGTGTTGTTTACAGCTGGTATATATTGTTCTTGAGGAGAAAATTTGGCCGCCATTTTTTCCCATTATTCACCATGATATTGCAAATGAGATCCCAATTCATCTACAGAAATTGCAATTGTTGCATTCACACTTACTTTGGTATGTTTTTATTGGCTTTTCATATGAAGATATATTGGTTTCTGCCTATCCTAGAATTTCATGCTAACCAATCAAATAGCACATTGTCTCGCACCAAACCATGTATTTAGGCCCCATAAAAAGAAATTGTTAAATGGCCAGAATGAATTTTATCTAAGCTCTAATATAATTATAGTTTGAAAGATATAATAGTAAGCACCCTCTAATAATTTTTTGAGTTTTGTTGGTGAGCAGGATTGGTACTTTGTAATCTGTGGAATATTGTTGATACAACAATAGCTTGGATTAAAGGAGAAGGTTTGTGTTGATTGGATTTTGTTGTAACCTTTATGCTCTTAACATCTGTTATGTTATTTGTCATTGGAATTGTTGTCAAAAAATTATTTCTTATATGGTTTTTCTTAGGCTAGATCCAAATATCTGGTTTCTTGCTCTTATCTACTCCAAGAATGTATGGCCATCACACACACACACACACACACACACTGACACACACATATATACACACAGCAGCGTAGAACAAACAGCAGTTAGGCCATCTTTTCGGTCCTGATTTTAGATACTTGTATTGCTTGATAGATGAATTTGTGTTTCTTTATCAATGACTATATATAACTCTTCATCATTGCTGCTATTAATATCACTTCTGCAGAGGAATTCAATCTGGAGTTCCACCGTTTGTATCGTCAGGTTTCATATGTCAAACATTCTGCACGCTTCCCTCTTCTGCCTATATCCTCAATTTCTTTTTTAATATGGATTCTTTAGAGATTACATGTAAGCGTCTTAATCAATGCCTTCGTTTTTGGTCGTTCATTATATGTTGATCCTATGAAATGCCTAAGTTCAAATTACACATATGATTAATCATAGGATAATTATCTCTATTTGAACTGCTTCTTGCCATCTTCTCTGTTTCAATTTCTTTTTAATAAATGGTTTTTGCCTTCCGATTTAATTTTGCATTTTGCAACTATGTTTGTTTTTTTCAGGAAAAATTATTAAATTATTACGGTCTTTCCTCCAACTCCTATCTGAGTAAATATATTTTGCTTATTTGGAACAGATTTTATGTCCTATGTCTTCTTGGGATTCTTTATTTCCATCTCATATTGACAAGTTTTCGAATAAGCAGGGGCATCAACACAATTAGACTATCAGGTAATTGCTATCTATATATATATATATATATATATATATATATATATATATATATATATATATATATATATATATATATATATATATATATATAGAGTACACACACACACACACACTCATATTACCTATATATAAAGTGTATTAAACAGTTACCAGCTCCAAAGGTTACATCTGCATTTCCTTTCTCAGGGCTCCAACTGCATGATTTCGGCAAAATCTCCATCAGAGCAAGATACTTTATTACTTATTCACACATGTTCTCGGCTCCAGTTGACTCATGAATGGTGAACATCTACCGGTAAATAAGCTCTTAATCAAAAATTAACTTGCATTGTCCTATTTGGCTCATAAACAGCGCCATTGTAACCCAATCTAGAGTTAAAAACCTTACATTTTACATTTTCCTCTTTCATTTTCATTTCTATTATTTTGACTGCTTATTGCCAACCAGTCTTCAAGTTTTCGTGGTTTCTTCCCAATGTGGTTCAACTCTGCCAATCAAATTGTCTTCAAGTTCGTTTCCCTCACTAGGTAGGTGCGTGTATTTTTGTTGTTAAACCAACTAAAAATTCCATTTTTTGATTTCAGGCAATTGCATTAAAAAAAAAGGCCGGAAAGAGGCTTGTCAAAGCTGCAGTTCTTCAGTCGTCAGCATAATCGTCATGTCTAGGAAGCAGGGATAAAGTTTGCAAAACTGAGCTATTTTAAACAAGTGCCAAACTTGATGGCCTTTTTGCATTTCCAAAATCGTCCAACAAAATTGCATAAAAAATTGCTTGTTTACAACAAAACCAATTGTAGCATTTCTCCATTGTTTGTGTTTCTTTACGAGATTTCAATGTTTTGATTGACAATTTTTGTTGTTAACGATGCCAGAATTTGAAGGTAAAGTTAATTATCATGGATTATTCCATGCCTGTGTGTGTTTGTATAAGCCATCTTAGAATATTTTGTAACACGTGTAAGTCACTTTGAAGAGTTGCGTTGTGCCTTGCTTTGTGCTTAGGTTTTAGGTGGACCTTTGCATCTTGGTGCCCTTCCCTTCTTATTTAAAGCTTCATAGGATATGTTTTTAACGTGCATAAATATGTACTGCCTTATATGCAGAAAGAGGTTAAACGAAGCCTATGCAAGGAAGCAGAGATGAAGGTTGAAGCTGCCATTGGCTTCCGGCATGTGTGATCTTCTTACCTCTGAAAAAAAGTTGCTTGTTCGACACATAATTTTTCTTGGTAAGAATGATGTTTGGAGGATTTTTCTTTTGAATAGATGATTCAATTAGGATGATAGGTAATTTCTGTCTTTGTAATTTTTATTTTGTCTTTATAAAACAGATATTGCATATATATGTAGAAAGTTTTTGGGCCCTCTTCGTTCAAATCTTGAGTAGTATGTAAGCTTAGTTCAAAGAAACTTCCCGTACATAATTGACACAAAGATCCTCGTGAATGCAAGTAACATATTGCAATAAAGATGAAGAGTAGCACGTCACTGCCCAAAGCTTTTGCCATCCTGTGTCTACATTGCTCATGGTGTCGGTAGCTTTGGTTCAAGTCATAGTTCTTCTCTTGCAGTGGAGGTTCAAGTGGATGATATGAGGTATGCTTTTTTCTCTTGGGATTTGAATACTATGAATTTGCAGATTTAGCTAGCTTGATTTGTTCTTGTGATATAATATTTAAATCATTTTTTAGTTCATGATCTGGTGATTTAGTTGTTGCATTCAAGAATAACTCGCCTTTTTGGTGTCTAAATTAGGGTGTGTTCGTTTATGAAAAAAAACCTCTTAAACGTTTGTAGTCTGAAAAAGTCGAGATTTTTATATATTAGACTGTCAGAGGTATTAAGTTCTTATTTCTCCTCATATAAAAACCTTATCGAAGTCGTTCTTCAAACCTATATCAAGAATCTGGAAACCTGATTATGAATTGAATGTGGGGTTTCTGGAAAAAAAATTTTTTAATAAGTCCAACTTTTATATTGTTTTATTGTGCTTTATTAGGTATTAATAGAGAAAAAAAAAACTTAAATAATATGAAGTTGGAGATGTCTTTAAAGGGCAATTTGGAAATTTTGTGATAGGTTCATTGATTTACAGGGAAACATATTTTATAAATAGCGATTTTTAGGTTTTCAAATATAATTTGTAGTCTGCGATTTTTAGGTTGTTTAGGAGTTGTTTTTTAGGCTGATTTTCTACACAAAAAATTGTGGTTTTATTGCTTATATGTGTTTAGATATTTTCTTTTTTGTAAAACTTTCGAATAGCTTTCTGGTGCTAATTGGATGTTGTATGTTATTCTGTAAATTGCATAGACCAGAAGCATACAATTTGCAAAGTAATCAACAAAGCCAGCAACAACCTCTGAATAAAGCATCAGCAAAGAACCAAACAGAACTTTGGAATGGTTGAAGAAACTTTTAAAATCATGAAACACCAACATAGTTAAAATCAGGTGTAACATCCGACATTAAACCAGGTTAGCAACTATGATCTAATCAGTATTTAATAGCCAATTATAACCTAATCAATGGTCATTAGAAATTAATCAACTAATTAACAAGGTTTATTAGAAAATTCAACTCAATTAGAATCAAATTCATCGGTGCGATGAATCGGGAAATCAATTAATCCGATCAATTTACGATATGAGGGATTAATTCAACTAAGTACATAATTAAATTATGATTAGTGACACTAATCATACACCAATACAATTACTTAACATTAATTATGCAAGACTAAAACAATTCATTAAAACAATGCATTCAAAAGTTTTTTATGAATTTACAAGAAAAGGGAAATACAAGAATACATTCTAAATACTTTTATACAAAAATATATATATATAAATACATGAAAATAATCCATAAAAATCTGGTCATAGGGTAGTACTACCCAAGATTTGATTTCAATTTTTTTATTTCCCAACTCCATAACCTTTCATAATCAAATCTTTCACACCCCATTCTCCTTTCATTTCAACATGGTCTTACACTCCACCTCCATTTGAAAGACCAAGACTTTGCCTATAAATAGAGGGCTTCCTTTTCATTATTTTCACACCAAAATATCTCTTTCTCTCCTCTCAAAACCGGATCCCACACACACACACACACTACAAACGTTTTCATTCAAGTGTTCTTGGTGAAATTTAAGTGTTCTTGGTTCAAATCATGCAAAAGATCCAACTTCTTTTCAATTTCCTACTCCTAATACATCAAAGTAAGTAAATACTAACTTATTTCATCATATATTTATGTTTATATAAGTCTTGCATAATATATATAATCACCAACAACAACAAGTTTTATAAAAACTCAAGTTTATAAGTTTCTAGTTTCTATTTTTAAGTTGTTTTCTTTAAATGTGTTTACGAATATATGAACACATTATAAAAGTGTTAATATTATGAAAACATGTGATATATATGTGTTTTATAACTATTATAACTTTTATACAAGTAGTCTTTGAATAAACAACGAGAATCATAAGTTGTATCAAGTTTATAAACTACAGATTTTCGGCAGAAAATTTATATCGACTTTGGAAAATCATAACTAGTTCATAACTCAACGAAATGAGTTGATTCTTGTCTCAAAAGTTAGATCTATGTCTTAGCTATAGATCTGGAATTTTTCATAATTTATTTTGGAGTTTAAGACCTCCAGAAATTATTTGGGAAACCGAAAGTTTGACAGCTCAAAAATGGCCAACATAGGGTTTTTAACGAGCTTTTTCACCAACCTAAACATCTCGAAAAATGGCCGTTCTTGATTCTAAAAATCCTTTGTATATAGTAGTTTAATGTCCTAGAAAACCAAAGCCTAAAACATTTTGGAGCTTGGTCAAAAACAGCCTCAAAGTAGGCCGAAAAACCTCCGAAAAAGCTGGAAAATTATATATATATATAAACTTGACGTTTTAAGCAAATTTTATTTATAAACTTGTAATGTTGGGTGATTTAAGGTATAAAAATCTATAAATATGTATATATCACTATATATTAGAGATATTAAGTCCTTATTATCATTTAGGACCCGTTTAATCTCGCTCGGTGCATCATCCGTCACTTTACGCTAAAAGCTTTTTACGTTAGATTTTTGCCATCTCAATTCCGGTGAGTTCTCATAGCCCCTATTTTCACACTGTTATGTTTTGGGGATGAAATACATGCTTCGTTTTTATATGGACATGGAAATATTTTCATTTCTATTATGTATTACACATTGGGTTCCATTAGCACTGATATCATGAACCGTTAATTGCATTTATTTGTAAGCGCGAATATATTGTGGATAGATCTATTGGGAGTCATGTCCCCCACTCAGGTTAGTTGGATTGGCTAACAGCGGGTGCATATATATTCAACAAACGGTATTACGTATGGGAATACTGCACAGAGCAAACTCATTTTAAATTAAGCTTCGGTTGCATGATGGTTTATATGTAATACATAACAAGGAATTTATGATTTTATAAATTCAATCTCTATTATTGTTGTCCATACGAGTCAGATTTACGTGTAAACCTATGAGCTCACCAACAATTTTTGTTGACGTATTTTAGCGTGTATTTTTCAGGAAATTAAGGCAGGTATGCCTGGGTCGTATTTTACTTTCAAGCTTCCGCATCCATGGAGTCGCATGCATATTCAATTTAACGGAGATTTAGCTGCATTATTTTGGATATTTTAAATATGTAATTAAATATCTGTATTTGTGCGAACTTGCTTTCTCATATCAGTCTATGTAAAACATTACTATGCTTTAAAGCTTTAACGATGTATTTTAAAAAACGTCCATATAGTGGTCGTTCATTATGATTATGGTTACGCTTCCGCACTCGTCACGCCTCGCTGCCAACCGGGGTAGTGGGGTGTGACAGATTGGTATCAGAGCCATAGTTATAGTGAACTAGGTTGCATTAGTACCTAGACTATAACTGTTACAAAAACTACTCTTTCTTCAAGAACTGTGAACACATATATGGACCCTGATGACAATAACATGTCGAAATTCACCTCTAGGGAAAGGGTGTGACTAGCACAACGGGAGTCTATCCCGGTACCTGCCCATCAGCCAAGCCGGCCGCAGTAGTAACGGGCAAGCATAGGACAGTGGGGATGGATGTCTCACACTCTCCAAGAGTGGAGAAACGAGGAGGGGATCCAAATCCAGTTTGAAGTCAGAACACCATCTTCCTCTCAAGTGCCGACACTTACCTAGAAACCTATGTAACAAACGATGCCCCTGTTGGTGGCAAGGGCCGCCAGACACGACCTCCAATTTCGACAAATCCACCAAGGGGTCGGTGAGATCTTTGCAAGGATTAAGTAGGAGACAATACAAACCCTCAATATACCTTGGGACAACTAGAACACCCAAGCGATTCAACAAGACGGAATAGACAAATTGTGACAGCGCCTAGCAGAGCGCAAAGCCCGTAATGTAGAACTAACCCAACAACTTAACACTTGGAGTACGAGGAAACCCCAGAAGCATCTCATACTTAGTACCATTCTACCATTTTATAGTATTTATCTAGGCTATACTATCTGATATATCTTAGGGTATATAAGGCTTAAGAATTTATCAGAAAATTCTGACCATATCATATACAAAGATTAAGTATGCATTTCCTTTCTCAGGGCTCCAACTGCATGATTTCGGCAAAATCTCCATCAGAGCAAGATACTTTATTACTTATTCACACATGTTCTCGGCTCCAGTTGACTCATGAATGGTGAACATCTACCGGTAAATAAGCGCTTAATCAAAAATTAACTTGCATTGTCCTATTTGGCTCATAAACAGCGCCATTGTAACCCAATCTAGAGTTAAAAACCTTACATTTTACATTTTCCTCTTTCATTTTCATTTCTATTATTTAGAATTTCTAATCTCTGTGCAAATTCTTTTTGAGTGGGAGGGAGTTTAGAAGATTGGTTTGTTCAATTTCAAGCCAAGTGAGATGTGCTTGTAAAAGTTCATATATAGGCAGGTAAAATTTTTTATCCTACTATAAATTTGTTTCATTAGTTGCTTATAAATATACATGGATGTTGTTCCTTCAAATTTGATACCAATATTGAGTTTCATAAAACTTGTAATAAAGCTTTAAAGATTTTGCAAATTTCTGCCTAATCCAAAAAATTAGCTTTCCTTGTAAAGAACAAGACATTGTCCCAAGATGTAAAATACTCTGTAGTTTTAGTGTTTCTTCTTTGTGGCAAAAGTTGTCCCTTTACTTTAACAACAGAAAGTGTACATGAGTTTTGTGGTTTAGAAACTCAAAAGTTCAATAATTTGATGTATATTGTCTATAGCTACTTGTTGTAGGTCACTATGACTAATATATCTTGTGACTTAATGAAGTGATCGTTAAATTGCCTATTTTTGTTGAATAGAAATCGAAGTATAATTGTTAACGTGTGAAATCCAATTTGCTGGATAGAATTCCAATTTCTGGTTGTTTCTCAAGAAATCGAAGTCTGATTCCAATTCAGTTTTGGCAAATCATATCAAAACCAATTTAACACTTTCTCGATCACCTACTACGGTTCAGTCGCCCCAATTTAAACTCTATTGTCTCTATTTTTTTCACCGCTTGTTGAAATAGTGTTTTTATTGGCTATTTTAATCATCATCGCCTCCAATTTCAACGTTAATTTTTCCCCTTTTTTTCCTAATTTTCATAGATTTCATATGGGTTCAGCTTAATTTGCAAGTTTTATTTATTTTCTTGTCAAGCTTTTGAGTTTTCTCACATATTTTATATCGATATTGGTATTGACAATTTTTTGCAAAATTGTAGTGAGTTTTAGTTAATTTTAGGCTTTATTTTGACTGCTTATTGCCAACCAGTCTTCAAGTTTTCGTGGTTTCTTCCCAATTTGGTTCAACTCTGCCAATCAAATTGTCTTCAAGTTCGTTTCCCTCACTAGGTAGGTGCGTGTATTTTTGTTGTTAAACCAACTAAAAATTCCATTTTTTGATTTCAGGCAATTGCATTAAAAAAAAGGCCGGAAAGAGGCTTGTCAAAGCTGCAGTTCTTCAGTCGTCAGCATAATCGTCATGTCTAGGAAGCAGGGATAAAGTTTGCAAAACTGAGCTATTTTAAACAAGTGCCAAACTTGATGGCCTTTTTGCATTTCCAAAATCGTCCAACAAAATTGCATAAAAAATTGCTTGTTTACAACAAAACCAATTGTAGCATTTCTCCATTGTTTGTGTTTCTTTACGAGATTTCAATGTTTTGATTGACAATTTTTGTTGTTAACGATGCCAGAATTTGAAGGTAAACTTAATAATCATGGATTATTCCATGCCTGTGTGTGTTTGTATAAGCCATCTTAGAATATTTTGTAACACGTGTAAGTCACTTTGAAGAGTTGCGTTGTGCCTTGCTTTGTGCTTAGGTTTTAGGTGGACCTTTGCATCTTGGTGCCCTTCCCTTCTTATTTAAAGCTTCATAGGATATGTTTTTAACGTGCATAAATATGTACTGCCTTATATGCAGAAAGAGGTTAAACGAAGCCTATGCAAGGAAGCAGAGATGAAGGTTGAAGCTGCCATTGGCTTCCGGCATGTGTGATCTTCTTACCTCTGAAAAAACGTTGCTTGTTGGACACATATTTTTTCTTGGTAAGAATGATGTTTGGAGGATTTTTCTTTTGAATAGATGATTCAATTAGGATGATAGGTAATTTCTGTCTTTGTAATTTTTATTTTGTCTTTATAAAACAGATATTGCATATATATGTAGAAAGTTTTTGGGCCCTCTTCGTTCAAATCTTGAGTAGTATGTAAGCTTAGTTCAAAGAAACTTCCCGTACATAATTGACACAAAGATCCTCCTGAATGCAAGTAACATATTGCATTAAAGATGAAGAGTAGCACGTCACTGCCCAAAGCTTTTGCCATCCTGTGTCTACATTGCTCATGGTGTCAGTAGCTTTGGTTCAAGTCATAGTTCTTCTCTTGCAGTGGAGGTTCAAGTGGATGATATGAGGTATGCTTTTTTCTCTTGGGATTTGAATACTATGAATTTGCAGATTTAGCTAGCTTGATTTGTTCTTGTGATATAATATTTAAATCATTTTTTAGTTCATGATCTGGTGATTTAGTTGTTTCATTCAAGAATAACTCGCCTTTTTGGTGTCTGAATTAGGGTGTGTTCGTTTATGAAAAAAACCTCTTAAACGTTTGTAGTCTGAAAAAGTCGAGATTTTTATATATTAGACTGTCAGAGGTATTAAGTTCTTATTTCTCCTCATATAAAAACCTTATCAAAGTCGTTCTTCAAACCTATATCAAGAATCTGGAAACCTGATTATGAATTGAATGTGGGGTTTCTGGAAAAAAAAATTTTTTAATAAGTCCAACTTTTATATTGTTTTATTGTGCTTTATTAGGTATTAATAGAGAAAAAAAAACTTAATTAATATGAAGTTGGAGATGATGTCTTTAAAGGGCAATTTGGAAATTTTGTGATAGGTTCATTGATTTACAGGGAAACATATTTTATAAATAGCGACTTTTAGGTTTTCAAATATTATTTGTAGTCTGCGATTTTTAGGTTGTTTAGGAGTTGTTTTTTAGGCTGATTTTCTACACAAAAAATTGTGGTTTTATTGCTTATATGTGTTTAGATATTTTCTTTTTTGTAAAACTTTCGAATAGCTTTCTGGTGCTAATTGGATGTTGTATGTTATTCTGTAAATTGCAGCTCCAGGCACCAAGTCAATCTGAAATTCTACTTTCCTAGTTGGTGGAAGTCCAGGTAAGTCTTCAGGAAAGACTTTTGGGTAATCACACACTACTGGGATTTCTTCGAGTTGCTTCTCCTTGGATTCCTTTTCCACTAGCTGAACTAACACTGCTTGACAACCTCTTCGAAGGCATTTCAGCGTTCTTAAACCAGAGATGACGTTCAACTGGCGATTCTTTCTTTCTCCTTGGACTGTGAGGACTTCCTTTTTCTTAAGTGGCATTCTTACAACTTTCTTACCACATAAGATTTCAGCATGGTTGTCTGACAACCAATCCATACCAATAACTACATCGAAACTTCCGAGTTCAATAGGCATCAAGTTTATCTTAAAGGGAGGATCCGCCAATTTTAATGTGCACTCCTTAATTATACTATTTGCTTCAATCAACTTTCCGTCCGCTAATTCTACGGCATAAGCATTTTCTAATGGGGAAAGAGTGGCATTCAGTTGCTTACTAAACTTAGCAGATAAACTTAGCAGATATAAAGCTCCTACGAGCCCAGTATCAAAGAGTACGTAAGCGTAAATATCATTTAAAAGAAACGTACCTGATACCACATGAGGATCCTGACGAGCGTCAGCTGCTCCTAATACAAAAGCTCTCCCATGAGCTCCTCCACCATTTTTCAACCTTGGGCACTCACTCTTAAAGTGCCCAACAGCTCCACACTCATAGCAGCTCCTCTGGTTGTCGCCGTTGTTACCCGGGGTACCAGATCTACAGTCTTTGGTCAAATGACCAACACGCTTGCACTTTCCATAAGGGGTTGGGCCGGGACCTTTGTTGTAATGGTAGGTGCATTGGGTGCAGAAAGGCTTTGTACTTGTGTAGCCTTTCCTTGTCTCGACTCCAGCTATGTAAGCCTTGATGGTTTCAGGCTTCTTGAATTGTGGGCCCAAATTTTTCCCAGACTTGTCCTCCCATTTTCTTTTCTCCCCTGCTTTGGCCTCGTGTCTCCGGGGCACTTGGTCCATAAGGTTGTTGGCCATTCTGATGGCGTCCTGAATGGTGGTTGGGTTGGAGGCAGTGACATTCCTTTGGATTTGAGGGGCGAGTCCCCAGATGTAGCGCTCAATCTTCTTGTACTCGGGGGTCACCATCTGTGGGCACATGATGCTCAGCTCGTGGAATCGGTTAGTATACCCTGTAATGTGCGCCCCCTTCATTGCTAGATTCCAGAACTCCAATTCCATTTTCTGGAGTTCGTTTCTCGGACAGTACTCGTCCGTCATCATTTGTTTCAACATGGACCAGGCGAGTTGATAGGCTTCATCGAGTCCTAAAGACTGGACGTAGGAATTCTACCATGTCAGTGCGCTATCCTGTAGAGTGTGGGTGGCAAACTTCACCTTGTCACCTTCAATACATCAGCTAACACGGAAAAGAGACTCCAATTTCTCAAACCATCGTACCAATCCGACGGCTGCCTCAGTTCCGTTAAAGTATCTGGGTTGAATCAGATCCTCCCGTGGTGCGACTAGCACCTTCGTCGTCGTTTGCGGTGCTGTTTCTGTTGGTTTCATAGGTGGCTATAGCTGCTGCCACTCATTGTGCGACCAGTTGTTTGATATCCGCGGTGTTCATAGCTCTCCTTGGCGGCATTATCTTAAAGTTTAAAGAAAAGAGTATAGTGTAAGAAATTGAGTCTTAAATATTTAAATTTTTCTTAAGGCACAGTGCTATAATCATCAAACACAGATTCATAAATAACTTGCAATTTTCATTAATCATTCATAACTTTCTTACATTGGGGCGGGTTATTACCCGAAAATTTTTAGTCCTACACTATTACATAATAATTTCCTAACATTACAAAGATAGATAAGGGGTGCTAGGTGCGGGAGTGATCGGGGGTCTCTTCCTTTTCCAAAGCATTGAGGCGCTGAGTCAGCTCCTCATTACGAGCCTCGCTCTTGGCTAATCGTTTCCGAAGCTCGTCTAGGCCGTCCTGCTGGATGGCGAGGGTGTGCTGGTTAGCCCAGTACAAGTTGGAGTTTTGTAACTCCTCCCGCTCTAAACGGGCTGTCAACTCTCCAATGTCTTGGTTAACCAACCGCACTTGGAGGTCGTGCCTTGTAGACCGTGCTACCAAGAGTGGTATGGTCTATTCGGTGGGTTCTTGGGTGAGTGATGGGATCGGTGTGGAGGATGGTCCTCCGACCTCAATGTGGGAGGGGATTCCCTCCTCCCGTCTCCATTCTTGGAGGGTCTCGGGCATCCAGCCCCAACGTCGTGCATCCGCCCGTCACTGTTGCGGCGGGTTTGGCTGTGGTGCCGGTACCAGGATAGTCTCCTGTCTCGTCATTAATACCCGTTTACGGGCCGTAAACTTCATCAGTGGCCCGTTGGGGTGAGGGCGGTAGGTGCGGTGTGATGGTGCAGATGGGTGGTAGGGGATGTAAGAGGGAACCACCGGTGATGGTGGGTCCTCTTCGGATGGCTCTCCCCACCCACTGGAGGATTTGTCAACCTCCATCGGCTCTGCTTCTTCCTCTGGTCCCTTAGATTCGGAGAGGTTTTCTTCCTCCGATCCTTCATGTTCAGAGGGGTCCTCTTCCTCTAATGGGTCTTCCTCGACAAACACCCCCGGATTATACCGGCTGGTGGGGGTATGTTCTTCCTCCGAATCTGATAGTATGATCACAACACGGCTTGACATGATGTTGTCATCAAGTCCCATATTAAGTTAATTATAAAAATTTCTTTGAAAATCAATAAAAATCTATAATGTAGTTATAGTCTAGGATACTAATGCAACCTAGTTCACTATAATATGGCTCTGATACGAATCTGTCACACCCTGTTACCCCGGTTGGCAACGAAACGTGACGTCGCGGAAGCATAACCATAATCATAACGAACGACCACTACATGGACGTTTTCAAAAATACATCAATATAACTTTAAAATATAAAAATGTTTTACATAGCCTGATATGATGAAAAGTAGTTCGCACGGTACAGAGATTTAAATACATAATTAAAGTAATCAAAATAATGCAACTAAATCTCCGGTGGTTTTGAAAATGCATGCGACTCTTTAAGTACGGAAGCTTGAAAATACTTCCGATGCGAGGAACTTGCCTTAATTTCCTGAAAATACATGCTAAAATACGTCAACAAATATGTTGGTGAGCTCATAGGTTTACACGTAAAACTGACTTGTAAGGACAACAACAGTTGAGTTTGAATTTATAAAATCATAATTTCCATGTTATGTATTACATATAAACCATCATGCAACCGAAGCTTAATTAAATGAGTTTGCCCTGTGCAATATTCTCATACGTAATACCGTGTGTTGAATATATATGCACCCGCTGTTAGCCGAGCTGAACTAACCCGAATGGGGGACATGACTCCCGATAGATCTATCCAAAATATATTCGCGCTTACAAATAAATGCAATTAACGGTTCATGATTTAAGGGCTGATGGAACCGCATGTGTAATACATAATAGAATTGATGTTGTTTTCGTGTCCATATGAAAACGTAGCATATATTTCAACCCCAAAAACATAATAGTGTGAAATATGGGCTATGAAGACTCACCGTGAGTACGATGGCAAATATGAGCGTAAAATGCAAATTTGTGTTGTTTGATAGGTGATGAAACCGGATGAGTTTAATCGAGCCCTAAATGATAATATGGACTTAATAACCCTCATCTTTACTACTAATAAAGCATTTAGTTTATTACAAGTTATAATGCATAAGGTACAAGTAAACAATGCTTATTCTTGAATTTTAAGACTATCATGTGCAACCCGTTAATATAATACAATGACATATGGTTATTGGGAAAGTAATTTTCCTTTTACCCAAATGGGCGTTTCCTTTCTCAAAAATGGCTCTTGGTTTCCTCGGCTGCTGCTACAAACGCAAACAAATTTTCCTTTCCCACCTCTTCTTGGACCTTCTTTTTGTTATAGAGTCATCATCCCAGCTGTTCAAGATGGGTTTCATTGTTCAGGGCCTGTAATCTGCCACCTCCGCTGGCACGCTCCATATCCGCCACCTCCCTGTTGAAAATCAACAAACAACGTTCCAATGGGTTCGTATTCAAGCATAATCTCGACGGATTTGTTGAAAATTAACAAACAACCTTCCAATGGGTTGGTAGTCAAGTCTGTTCTCGACGGATTTGGTGAAAATCAACAAACAACCTGGTTGCAAATACCGATGAGCTTCGGCCATGAGATTCGAGCATGTCTTCGTTGCCGCCTCGTCAAAACCTTTAATCAGGTTCACCACTTTCCCCCATATATCATCGATCTACTTTGCCTAAAATGCCAGTTAGGGTTTGTCGTACCGTTTTTGTTTAACCTAATTTATGTTTCGTTTTGTGATTTTGCAGTTTGTACTTTGTATATATAGAAAATTGGTTCTTTGCAGCTTAGCTCGGCCGCCTTTAATGCTGAGTTGCAGTTTCGAGAATCAGAATTTGAAATTTGCCATTTTCTCAAATGGATGAAGATATGCCATTTTTTCAAATGGATGAAGATTATGAACGTGTCGGGGATTGCACTACCCCAAATTTTAGCGGGTAATGATCAACACTCCAAAAGGAAAAATTTGAGTGTTGATTTGTATGCTATTTGTAAAATGAATAAATGAAATCATAATAACTCATATATTTTTCCTGATATTTCTTCAAGTTCACACAAAGAGAATAATCTTTTTTTGTTCATTTATATGATTTATGAGTGTGTGCTTCATTGTTGGGAGTGGAATTGATTTTGGTTTGATCTGCTTCTTCTATTATCAATTACTAATATATAATTGTCCTAATCTCATAAAGTGAACCTGCTTCAAAAAATTTTCCCTTTAAGACCCTTCGTTTTTCCACAATTCCATGAGTTTGTTAAATGGTAACTTCATTTTGTTTTTTTCTTTTTAAAATTATCCCCGATGTCATGACAAAGTAGACTATTTATCGGGATTCTTAAGGTGTTGTTACACACAAAGTGTGGTTGCTATCTAAGGTGGTTTGTAGCAATGGACATTATTAACTAAGAAGTTCCCGTGTTGTTTACAGCTGGTATATATTGTTCTTGAGGAGAAAATTTGGCCGCCATTTTTTCCCATTATTCACCATGATATTGCAAATGAGATCCCAATTCATCTACAGAAATTGCAATTGTCGCATTCACAATTACTTTGGTATGTTTTTATTGGCTTTTCATATGAAGATATATTGGTTTCTGCCTATCCTAGAATTTCATGCTAACCAATCAAATAGCACATTGTCTCGCACCAAACCATATATTTAGGCCCCATAAAAATGAAATTGTTAAATGGCCAGAATGAATTTTATCTAAGCTCTAATATAATTATAGTTTGAAAGATATAATAGTAAGCACCCTCTAATAATTTTTGAGTTTTGTTGGTGAGCAGGATTGGTACTTTGTAATCTGTGGAATATTGTTGATACAACAATAGCTTGGATTAAAGGAGAAGGTTTGTGTTGATTGGATTTTGTTGTAACCTTTATGCTCTTAACATCTGTTATGTTATTTGTCATTGGAATTGTTGTCAGAAAATTATTTCTTATATGGTTTTTCTTAGGCTAGATCCAAATATCTGGTTTCTTGCTCTTATCTACTCCAAGAATGTATGGCCATCACACACACACACACTGACACACACATATATACACATAGCAGCGTAGAACAAACAGCAGTTAGGCCATCTTTTCGGTCCTGATTTTAGATACTTGTATTGCTTGATAGCTGAATTTGTCTTTCTTTATCAATGACTATATATAACTCTTCATCATCGCTGCTATTAATATCACTTCTGCAGAGGAATTCAATCTGGAGTTCCACCGTTTGTATCGTCAGGTTTTATATGTCAAACATTCTGCACGCTTCCCTCTTCTGCCTATATCCTCAATTTCTTTTTTAATATGGATTCTTTAGAGATTACATGTAAGCTTCTTAATCAATGCCTTCGTTTTTGGTCGTTCATTATATGTTGATCCTATGAAATGCCTAAGTTCAAATTACACATATGATTAATCATAGGATAATTATCTCTATTTGAACTGCTTCTTGCCATCTTCTCTATTTCAATTTCTTTTTAATAAATGGTTTTTGCCTTCCGATTTAATTTTGCATTTTGCAACTATGTTTGTTTTTTTCAGGAAAAATTATTAAATTGTCACGGTCTTTCCTCCAACTCCTATCTGAGTAAATATATTTTGCTTATTTGGAACAGATTTTATGTCCTATGTCTTCTTGGGATTCTTTATTTCCATCTCATATTGACAAGTTTTCGAATAAGCAGGGGCATCAACACAATTAGACTATCAGGTATCCTATCAATTCTCAGGCAATTTTTAATTGCTATCTTTATATATATATATATATATATATATATAGTACACACACACACACACACTCATATTACCTATATATAAAGTGTATTAAACAGTTACCAGCTCCAAAGGTTACGTCTGCATTTCCTTTCTCAGGGCTCCAACTGCATGATTTCGGCAAAATCTCCATCAGAGCAAGATACTTTATTACTTATTCACACATGTTCTCGGCTCCAGTTGACTCATGAATGGTGAACATCTACCGGTAAATAAACGCTTAATCAAAAATTAACTTGCATTGTCCTATTTGGCTCATAAACAGCGCCATTGTAACCCTATCTAGAGTTAAAAACCTTACATTTTACATTTTCCTCTTTCATTTTCATTTCTATTATTTAGAATTTCTAATCTCTGTGCAAATTCTTTTTGAGTGGGAGGGAGTTTAGAAGATTGGTTTGTTCAATTTCAAGCTAAGTGAGATGTGCTTGTAAAAGTTCATATATAGGCAGGTAAATTTTTTTATCCTACTATAAATTTGTTTCATTAGTTGCTTAGAAATATACATGGATGTTGTTCCTTCAAATTTGATACCAATATTGAGTTTCATAAAACTTGTAATAAAGCTTTAAAGATTTCGCAGATTTCTGCCTAATCCAAAAAATTAGCTTTCCTTGTAAAGAACAAGACATTGTCCCAAGATGTAAAATACTCTGTAGTTTTAGTGTTTCTTCTTTGTGGCAAAAGTTGTCCCTTTACTTTAACAACAGAAAGTGTACATGAGTTTTGTGGTTTAGAAACTCAAAAGTTCAATAATTTGATGTATATTGTCTATAGCTACTTGTTGTAGGTCACTATGACTAATATATCTTGTGACTTAATGAAGTGATCGTTAAATAGCCTATTTTTGTTGAATAGAAATCGAAGTATAATTGTTAACGTGTGAAATCCAATTTGCTGGATAGAATTCCAATTAATGGTTGTTTCTCAAGAAATCGAAGTCTGATTCCAATTCAGTTTTGGCAAATCATATCCAAACCAATTTAACACTTTCTCGATCACCTACTACGGTTCAGTCGCCCCAATTTAAACTCTATTGTCTCTATTTTTTTCACCGCTTGTTGAAATAGTGTTTTTATTGGCTACTTTAATCATCATCGCCTCAAATTTCAACGTTAATTTTTCCCCTTTTTTTCCTAATTTTCATAGATTTCATATGGGTTCAGCTTAATTTGCAAGTTTTATTTATTTTCTTGTCAAGCTTTTGAGTTTTCTCACATATTTTATATCGATATTGGTATTGACAATTTTTAGCAAAATTGTAGTGAGTTTTAGTTAATTTTAGGCTTTATTTTGACTGCTTATTGCCAACCAGTCTTCAAGTTTTCGTGGTTTCTTCCCAACTTGGTTCAACTCTGCCAATCAAATTGTCTTCAAGTTCGTTTCCCTCACTAGGTAGGTGCGTGTATTTTTGTTGTTAAACCAACTAAAAATTCCATTTTTTGATTTCAGGCAATTGCATTAAAAAAAAGGCCGGAAAGAGGCTTGTCAAAGCTGTAGTTCTTCAGTCGTCAGCATAATCGTCATGTCTAGGAAGCAGGGATAAAGTTTGCAAAACTGAGCTATTTTAAACAAGTGCCAAACTTGATGGCCTTTTTGCATTTCCAAAATCGTCCAACAAAATTGCATAAAAAATTGCTTGTTTACAACAAAACCAATTGTAGCATTTCTCCATTGTTTGTGTTTCTTTACGAGATTTCAATGTTTTGATTGACAATTTTTGTTGTTAACGATGCCAGAATTTGAAGGTAAACTTAATAATCATGGATTATTCCATGCCTGTGTGTGTTTGTATAAGCCATCTTAGAATATTTTGTAACACGTGTAAGTCACTTTGAAGAGTTGCGTTGTGCCTTGCTTTGTGCTTAGGTTTTAGGTGGACCTTTGCATCTTGGTGCCCTTCCCTTCTTATTTAAAGCTTCATAGGATATGTTTTTAACGTGCATAAATATGTACTGCCTTATATGCAGAAAGAGGTTAAACGAAGCCTATGCAAGGAAGCAGAGATGAAGGTTGAAGCTGCCATTGGCTTCCGGCATGTGTGATCTTCTTACCTCTGAAAAAAAGTTGCTTGTTGGACACATATTTTTTCTTGGTAAGAATGATGTTTGGAGGATTTTTCTTTTGAATAGATGATTCAATTAGGATGATAGGTAATTTCTGTCTTTGTAATTTTTATTTTGTCTTTATAAAACAGATATTGCATATATATGTAGAAAGTTTTTGGGCCCTCTTCGTTCAAATCTTGAGTAGTATGTAAGCTTAGTTCAAAGAAACTTCCCGTACATAATTGACACAAAGATCCTCCTGAATGCAAGTAACATATTGCAATAAAGATGAAGAGTAGCACGTCACTGCCCAAAGCTTTTGCCATCCTGTGTCTACATTGCTCATGGTGTCGGTAGCTTTGGTTCAAGTCATAGTTCTTCTCTTGCAGTGGAGGTTCATGTGGATGATATGAGGTATGCTTTTTTCTCTTGGGATTTGAATACTATGAATTTGCAGATTTAGCTAGCTTGATTTGTTCTTGTGATATAATATTTAAATCATTTTTTAGTTCATGATCTGGTGATTTAGTTGTTGCATTCAAGAATAACTCGCCTTTTTGGTGTCTGAATTAGGGTGTGTTCGCTTATGAAAAAAACCTCTTAAACGTTTGTAGTCTGAAAAAGTCGAGATTTTTATATATTAGACTGTCAGAGGTATTAAGTTCTTATTTCTCCTCATATAAAAACCTTATCGAAGTCGTTCTTCAAACCTATATCAAGAATCTGGAAACCTGATTATGAATTGAATGTGCGGTTTCTGGAAAAAAAATTTTTTAATAAGTCCAACTTTTATATATTATGCTTTATTAGGTATTAATAGAGAAAAAAAAGACTTAAATAATATGAAGTTGGAGATGTCTTTAAAGGGCAATTTGGAAATTTTGTGATAGGTTCATTGATTTACAGGGAAACATATTTTATAAATAGCGATTTTTAGGTTTTCAAATATAATTTGTAGTCTGCGATTTTTAGGTTGTTTAGGAGTTGTTTTTTAGGCTGATTTTCTACACAAAAAATTGTGGTTTTATTGCTTATATGTGTTTAGATATTTTCTTTTTTGTAAAACTTTCGAATAGCTTTCTGGTGCTAATTGGATGTTGTATGTTATTCTGTAAATTGCAGCTCCAGGCACCAAGTCAATCTGAAATTCTACTTTCCTAGTTGGTGGAAGTCCAGGTAAGTCTTCAGGAAAGACTTTTGGGTAATCACACACTACTGGGATTTCTTCGAGTTGCTTCTCCTTGGATTCCTTTTCCACTACCTGAACTAACACTGCTTGACAACCTCTTCGAAGGCATTTCAGCGTTCTTAAACCAGAGATGACGTTCAACTGGCGATTCTTTCTTTCTCCTTGGACTGTGAGGACTTCCTTTTTCTTAAGTGGCATTCTTACAACTTTCTTACCACATAAGATTTCAGCATGGTTGTCTGACAACCAATCCATACCAATAACTACATCGAAACTTCCGAGTTCAATAGGCATCAAGTTTATCTTAAAGGGAGGATCCGCCAATTTTAATGTGCACTCCTTAATTATACTATTTGCTTCAATCAACTTTCCGTCCGCTAATTCTACGGCATAAGCATTTTCTAATGGGGAAAGAGTGGCATTCAGTTGCTTACTAAACTTAGCAGATATAAAGCTCCTATCAGCCCAGTATCAAAGAGTACGTAAGCGTAAATATCATTTAAAAGAAACGTACCTGATACCACATGAGGATCCTGACGAGCGTGAGCTGCTCCTAATACAAAAGCTCTCCCATGAGCTCCTCCACCATTTTTCAACCTTGGGCACTCACTCTTAAAGTGCCCGACAGCTCCACACTCATAGCAGCTCCTCTGGTTGTCGCCGTTGTTACCCGGGGTACCAGATCTACAGTCTTTGGTCAAATGACCAAGACGCTTGCACTTTCCATAAGGGGTTGGGCCGGGACCTTTGTTGTAATGGTAGGTGTATTGGGTGCAGAAAGGCTTTGTACTTGTGTAGCCTTTCCTTGTCTCGACTCCAGCTATGTAAGCCTTGATGGTTTCAGGCTTTTTGAATTGTGGGCCCAAATTTTTCCCAGACTTGTCCTCCCATTTTCTCTTCTCCCCTGCTTTGGCCTCGTGTCTCCGGGGCACTTGGTCCATAAGGTTGTTGGCTATTCTGATGGCGTCCTGAATGGTGGTTGGGTTGGAGGCAGTGACATTCCCTTGGATTTGAGGGGCGAGTCCCCAGATGTAGCGCTCAATCTTCTTGTACTCGGGGGTCACCATCTGTGGGCACATGATGCTCAGCTCGTGGAATCGGTTAGTATACCCTGTAATGTGCGCCCCCTTCATTGCTAGATTCCAGAACTCCAATTCCATTTTCTGGAGTTCGTTTCTCGGACAGCACTCGTCCGTCATCATTTGTTTCAACACGGACCAGGCGAGTTGATAGGCTTCATCGAGTCCTAAAGACTGGACGTAGGAATTCTACCATCTCAGTGCGCTATCCTGTAGAGTGTGGGTGGGAACTTCACCTTGTCACCTTCAATAAATCAGCTAACACGGAAAAGAGACTCCAATTTCTCAAACCATCGTACCAATCCGTCGGCTGCCTCAGTTCCGTTAAAGTATCTGGGTTGAATCAGATCCTCCCGTGGTGCGACAAGCACCTTCATCGTCGTTTGCGGTGCTGTTTCTGTTGGTTTCATAGGTGGCTATAGCTGCTGCCACTCATTGTGCGACCAGTTGTTTGATATCCGCGGTGTTCATAGCTCTCCTTGGCGGCATTATCTTAAAGTTTAAAGAAAAGAGCATAGTGTAAGAAATTGAGTCTTAAATATTTAAATTTTTCTTAAGGCACAGTGCTATAATCATCAAACACAGATTCATAAATAACTTGCAATTTTCATTAATCATTCATAACTTTCTTACATTGGGGCGGGTTTTTACCCGAAAATTTTTAGTCCTACACTATTACATAATAATTTCCTAACATTACAAAGATAGATAAGGGGTGCTAGGTGCGGGAGTGATCGGGGGTCTCTTCCTTTTCCAAAGCATTGAGGCGCTGAGTCAGCTCCTCATTACGAGCCTCGCTCTTGGCTAATCGTTTCCGAAGCTCGTCTAGGCCGTCCTGCTGGATGGCGAGGGTGTGCTGGTTAGCCCAGTACAAGTTGGAGTTTTGTAACTCCTCCCGCACTAAACGGGCTGTCAACTCTCCAATGTCTTGGTTAAGCAACCGCACTTGGAGGTCGTGCCTTGTAGACCGTGCTACCAAGAGTGGTATGGTCTATTCGGTGGGTTCTTGGGTGAGTGATGGGATCGGTGTGGAGGATGGTCCTCCGACCTCAATGTGGGAGGGGATTCCCTCCTCCCGTCTCCATTCTTGGAGGGTCTCGGGCATCCGGCCCCAACGTCGTGCATCCGCCCGTCACTGTTGCGGCGGGTTTGGCTGTGGTGCCGGTACCAGGATAGTCTCCCGTCTCGGCATAAATACCCGTTTACGGGCCGTAAACTTCATCAGTGGCCCGTTGGGGTGAGGGCGGTAGGTGTGGTGTGATGGTGCAGATGGGTGGTAGGGGATGTAAGAGGGAACCACCGGTGATGGTGGGTCCTCTTCGGATGGCTCTCCCCACCCACTGGAGGATTTGTCAACCTCCATCGGCTCTGCTTCTTCCTCTGGTCCCTTAGATTCGGAGAGGTTTTCTTCTTCCGATCCTTCATGTTCAGAGGGGTCCTCTTCCTCTAATGGGTCTTCCTCGACAAACACCCCCGGATTATACCGGCTGGTGGGGGTATGTTCTTCCTCCGAATCTGATAGTATGATCACAACACGGCTTGACATGATGCTGTCATCAAGTCCCATATTAAGTTAATTATAAAAATGTCTTTGAAAATCAATAAAAATCTATAATGTAGTTATAGTCTAGGATACTAATGCAACCTAGTTCACTATAATATGGCTCTGATACGAATCTGTCACACCCTGTTACCCCGGTTGGCAACGAAACGTGACGTCGCGGAAGCATAACCATAATCATAACGAACGACCACTACATGGACGTTTTCAAAAATACATCAATATAACTTTAAAATATAAAAATGTTTTACATAGCCTGATATGATGAAAAGTAGTTCGCACGGTACAGAGATTTAAATACATAATTAAAGTAATCAAAATAATGCAACTAAATCTCCGGTGGTTTTGAAAATGCATGCGACTCCTTAAGTACGGAAGCTTGAAAATACTTCCGATGCGAGGAACTTGCCTTAATTTCCTGAAAATACATGCTAAAATACGTCAACAAATATGTTGGTGAGCTCATAGGTTTACACGTAAAACTGACTTGTAAGGACAACAACAGTTGAGTTTGAATTTATAAAATCATAAATTCCATGTTATGTATTACATATAAACCATCATGCAACCGAAGCTTAATTAAATGAGTTTGCCCTGTGCAATATTCTCATACGTAATACCGTGTGTTGAATATATATGCATCCGCTGTTAGCCGAGCTGAACTAACCCGAATGGGGGACATGACTCCCGATAGATCTATCCACAATATATTCACGCTTACAAATAAATGCAATTAACGGTTCATGATTTAAGGGCTGATGGAACCGCATGTGTAATACATATTAGAATTGATGTTGTTTTCGTGTCCATATGAAAACGTAGCATATATTTCAACCCCAAAAACATAACAGTGTGAAATATGGGCTATGAAGACTCACCGTGAGTACGATGGCAAATATGAGCGTAAAATGCAAATTTGCGTTGTTTGATAGGTGATGAAACCGGATGAGTTTAATCGAGCCCTAAATGATAATATGGACTTAATAACCCTCATCTTTACTACTAATAAAGCATTTAGTTTATTACAAGTTGTAATGCATAAGGTACAAGTAAACAATGCTTATTCTTGAATTATAAGACTATCATGTGCAACCCGTTAATATAATACAATGACATATGGTTATTGGGAAAGTAATTTTCCTTTTACCCAAATGGGCGTTTCCTTTCTCAAAAATGGCTCTTGGTTTCCTCGGCTGCTGCTACAAACGCAAACAAATTTTCCTTTCCCACCTCTTCTTGGACCTTCTTTTTGTTATAGAGTCATCATCCCAGCTGTTCAAGATGGGTTTCATTGTTCAGGGCCTGTAATCTGCCACCTCCGTTGGCACGCTCCATATCCGCCACCTCCCTGTTGAAAATCAACAAACAACGTTCCAATGGGTTCGTATTCAAGCCTAATCTCGACGGATTTGTTGAAAATTAACAAACAACCTTCCAATGGGTTGGTAGTCAAGTCTGTTCTCGACGGATTTGGTGAAAATCAACAAACAACCTGGTTGCAAATACCGATGAGCTTCGGCCATGAGATTCGAGCAAGTCTTCGTTGCCGCCTCGTCAAAACCATTAATCAGGTTCACCACTTTCCCCCATATATCATCGATCTACTTTGCCTAAAATGCCAGTTAGGGTTTGTCGTACCGTTTTTGTTTAACCTAGTTTCTGTTTCGTTTTGTGATTTTGCAGTTTGTTCTTTGTATATATAGAAAATTGGTTCTTTGCAGCTTACCTCGGCCGTCTTTAATGCTGAGTTTCAGTTTCGAGAATCAGAATTTGAAATTTTCCATTTTCTCGAATGGATGAAGATATGCCATTTTTTCAAATGGATGAAGATTATGAACGTGTCGGGGATTGCACTACCCCAAATTTTAGCGGGTAATGATCAACACTCCAAAAGGAAAAATCTGAGTATTGATTTGTATGCTATTTGTAAAATGAATAAATGAAATCATAATAACTTATATATTTTTCCTGATATTTCTTCAAGTTCACACAAAGAGAATAATCTTTTTTTGTTCATTTATATGATTTATGAATGTGTGCTTCATTGTTGGGAGTGGAATTGATTTTGGTTTGATTTGCTTCTTCTATTATCAATTACTAATATATAATTGTCCTAATCTCATAAAGTGAACCTGCTTCAAAAAATTTTCCCTTTAAGACCCTTCGTTTTTCCACAATTCCATGAGTTTGTTAAATGGTAACTTCATTTTGTTTTTTTCTTTTTAAAATTATCCCCGATGTCATGACAAAGTAGACTATTTATCGGGATTCTTAAGGTGTTGTTACACACAAAGTGTGGTTGCTATCTAAGGTGGTTTGTAGCAATGGACATTATTAACTAAGAAGTTCCCGTGTTGTTTACAGCTGGTATATATTGTTCTTGAGGAGAAAATTTGGCCGCCATTTTTTCCCATTATTCACCATGATATTGCAAATGAGATCCCAATTCATCTACAGAAATTGCAATTGTTGCATTCACACTTACTTTGGTATGTTTTTATTGGCTTTTCATATGAAGATATATTGGTTTTAGCCTATCCTAGAATTTCATGCTAACCAATCAAATAGCACATTGTCTCGCACCAAACCATATATTTAGGCCCCATAAAAATGAAATTGTTAAATGGCCAGAATGAATTTTATCTAAGCTCTAATATAATTATAGTTTGAAAGATATAATAGTAAGCACCCTCTAATAATTTTTGAGTTTTGTTGGTGAGCAGGATTGGTACTTTGTAATCTGTGGAATATTGTTGATACAACAATAGCTTGGATTAAAGGAGAAGGTCTGTGTTGATTGGATTTTGTTGTAACCTTTATGCTCTTAACATCTGTTATGTTATTTGTCATTGGAATTGTTGTCAGAAAATTATTTCTTATATGGTTTTTCTTAGGCTAGATCCAAATATCTGGTTTCTTGCTCTTATCTACTCCAAGAATGTATGGCCATCACACACACACACACACACACACACACACACTGACACACACATATATACACACAGCAGCGTAGAACAAACAGCAGTTAGGCCATCTTTTCGGTCCTGATTTTAGATACTTGTATTGCTTGATAGATGAATTTGTGTTTCTTTATCAATGACTATATATAACTCTTCATCATTGCTGCTATTAATATCACTTCTGCAGAGGAATTCAATCTGGAGTTCCACCGTTTGTATCGTCAGGTTTCATATGTCAAACATTCTGCACGCTTCCCTCTTCTGCCTATATCCTCAATTTCTTTTTTAATATGGATTCTTTAGAGATTACATGTAAGCGTCTTAATCAATGCCTTCGTTTTTGGTCGTTCATTATATGTTGATCCTATGAAATGCCTAAGTTCAAATTACACATATGATTAATCATAGGATAATTATCTCTATTTGAACTGCTTCTTGCCATCTTCTCTGTTTCAATTTCTTTTTAATAAATGGTTTTTGCCTTCCGATTTAATTTTGCATTTTGCAACTATGTTTGTTTTTTTTCAGGAAAAATTATTAAATTATTACGGTCTTTCCTCCAACTCCTATCTGAGTAAATATATTTTGCTTATTTGGAACAGATTTTATGTCCTATGTCTTCTTGGGATTCTTTATTTCCATCTCATATTGACAAGTTTTCGAATAAGCAGGGGCATCAACACAATTAGACTATAAGGTAATTGCTATCTATATATATATATATATATATATATATATATATATATATATATATATATATATATATATATATATATATATATATATATATATATATATATAGTACACACACACACACACTCATATTACCTATATATAAAGTGTATTAAACAGTTACCAGCTCCAAAGGTTACGTCTGCATTTCCTTTCTCAGGGCTCCAACTGCATGATTTCGGCAAAATCTCCATCAGAGCAAGATACTTTATTACTTATTCACACATGTTCTCGGCTCCAGTTGACTCATGAATGGTGAACATCTACCGGTAAATAAGCTCTTAATCAAAAATTAACTTGCATTGTCCTATTTGGCTCATAAACAGCGCCATTGTAACCCAATCTAGAGTTAAAAACCTTACATTTTACATTTTCCTCTTTCATTTTCATTTCTATTATTTAGAATTTCTAATCTCTGTGCAAATTCTTTTTCAGTGGGAGGGAGTTTAGAAGATTGGTTTGTTCAATTTCAAGCCAAGTGAGATGTGCTTGTAAAAGTTCATATATAGGCAGGTAAAATTTTTTATCCTACTATAAATTTGTTTCATTAGTTGCTTATAAATATACATGGATGTTGTTCCTTCAAATTTGATACCAATATTGAGTTTCATAAAACTTGTAATAAAGCTTTAAAGATATCACAAATTTCTGCCTAATCTAAAAAATTAGCTTACCTTGTAAAGAACAAGACATTGTCCCAAGATGTAAAATACTCTGTAGTTTTAGTGTTTCTTCTTTGTGGCAAAAGTTGTCCCTTTACTTTAACAACAGAAAGTTTACATGAGTTTTGTGGTTTAGAAACTCAAAAGTTCAATAATTTGATGTATATTGTCTATAGCTACTTGTTGTAGGTCACTATGACTAATATATCTTGTGACTTAATGAAGTGATCGTTAAATTGCCTATTTTTGTTGAATAGAAATCGAAGTATAATTGTTAACGTGTGAAATCCAATTTGCTGGATAGAATTCCAATTTCTGGTTGTTTCTCAAGAAATCGAAGTCTGATTCCAATTCAGTTTTGGCAAATCATATCAAAACCAATTTAACACTTTCTCGATCACCTACTACGGTTCAGTCGCCCCAATTTAAACTCTATTGTCTCTATTTTTTTCACCGCTTGTTGAAATAGTGTTTTTATTGGCTATTTTAATCATCATCGCCTCCAATTTCAACGTTAATTTTTCCCCTTTTTATTTAATTTTCATAGATTTCATATGGGTTCAGCTTAATTTGCAAGTTTTATTTATTTTCTTGTCAAGCTTTTGAGTTTTCTCACATATTTTATATCGATATTGGTATTGACAATTTTTTGCAAAATTGTAGTGAGTTTTAGTTAATTTTAGGCTTTATTTTGACTGCTTATTGCCAACCAGTCTTCAAGTTTTCGTGGTTTCTTCCCAATTTGGTTCAACTCTGCCAATCAAATTGTCTTCAAGTTCGTTTCCCTCACTAGGTAGGTGCGTGTATTTTTGTTGTTAAACCAACTAAAAATTCCATTTTTTGATTTCAGGCAATTGCATTAAAAAAAAAGGCCGGAAAGAGGCTTGTCAAAGCTGCAGTTCCTCAGTCGTCAGCATAATCGTCATGTCTAGGAAGCAGGGATAAAGTTTGCAAAACTGAGCTATTTTAAACAAGTGCCAAACTTGATGGCCTTTTTGCATTTCCAAAATCGTCCAACAAAATTGCATAAAAAATTGCTTGTTTACAACAAAACCAATTGTAGCATTTCTCCATTGTTTGTGTTTCTTTACGAGATTTCAATGTTTTGATTGACAATTTTTGTTGTTAACGATGCCAGAATTTGAAGGTAAAGTTAATTATCATGGATTATTCCATGCCTGTGTGTGTTTGTATAAGCCATCTTAGAATATTTTGTAACACGTGTAAGTCACTTTGAAGAGTTGCGTTGTGCCTTGCTTTGTGCTTAGGTTTTAGGTGGACCTTTGCATCTTGGTGCCCTTCCCTTCTTATTTAAAGCTTCATAGGATATGTTTTTAACGTGCATAAATATGTACTGCCTTATATGCAGAAAGAGGTTAAACGAAGCCTATGCAAGGAAGCAGAGATGAAGGTTGAAGCTGCCATTGGCTTCCGGCATGTGTGATCTTCTTACCTCTGAAAAAAAGTTGCTTGTTCGACACATATTTTTTCTTGGTAAGAATGATGTTTGGAGGATTTTTCTTTTGAATAGATGATTCAATTAGGATGATAGGTAATTTCTGTCTTTGTAATTTTTATTTTGTCTTTATAAAACAGATATTGCATATATATGTAGAAAGTTTTTGGGCCCTCTTCGTTCAAATCTTGAGTAGTATGTAAGCTTAGTTCAAAGAAACTTCCCGTACATAATTGACACAAAGATCCTCCTGAATGCAAGTAACATATTGCAATAAAGATGAAGAGTAGCACGTCACTGCCCAAAGCTTTTGCCATCCTGTGTCTACATTGCTCATGGTGTCGGTAGCTTTGGTTCAAGTCATAGTTCTTCTCTTGCAGTGGAGGTTCAAGTGGATGATATGAGGTATGCTTTTTTCTCTTGGGATTTGAATACTATGAATTTGCAGATTTAGCTAGCTTGATTTGTTCTTGTGATATAATATTTAAATCATTTTTTAGTTCATGATCTGGTGATTTAGTTGTTGCATTCAAGAATAACTCGCCTTTTTGGTGTCTAAATTAGGGTGTGTTCGTTTATGAAAAAAAACCTCTTAAACGTTTGTAGTCTGAAAAAGTCGAGATTTTTATATATTAGACTGTCAGAGGTATTAAGTTCTTATTTCTCCTCATATAAAAACCTTATCGAAGTCGTTCTTCAAACCTATATCAAGAATCTGGAAACCTGATTATGAATTGAATGTGCGGTTTCTGGAAAAAAAAATTTTTAATAAGTCCAACTTTTATATATTGTGCTTTATTAGGTATTAATAGAGAAAAAAAAGACTTAAATAATATGAAGTTGGAGATGTCTTTAAAGGGCAATTTGGAAATTTTGTGATAGGTTCATTGATTTACAGGGAAACATATTTTATAAATAGCGATTTTTAGGTTTTCAAATATAATTTGTAGTCTGCGATTTTTAGATTGTTTAGGAGTTGTTTTTTAGGCTGATTTTCTACACAAAAAATTGTGGTTTTATTGCTTATATGTGTTTAGATATTTTCTTTTTTGTAAAACTTTCATTAACATTAACATTAATTATTACACTAATACAATTACTTAACATTAATTATGCAAGACTAAAACAATTCATTAAAACAATGCATTCAAAAGTTTTTTATGAATTTACAAGAAAAGGGAAATACAAGAATACATTCTAAATACTTTTATACAAAAATATATATATATAAATACATGAAAATAATCCATAAAAATCTGGTCATAGGGTAGTACTACCCAAGATTTGATTTCAATTTTTTTATTTCCCAACTCCATAACCTTTCATAATCAAATCTTTCACACCCCATTCTCCTTTCATTTCAACATGGTCTTACACTCCACCTCCATTTGAAAGACCAAGACTTTGCCTATAAATAGAGGGCTTCCTTTTCATTATTTTCACACCAAAATATCTCTTTCTCTCCTCTCAAAACCGGATCGCACACACACACACACACTACAAACGTTTTCATTCAAGTGTTCTTGGTGAAATTTAAGTGTTCTTGGTTCAAATCATGCAAAAGATCCAACTTCTTTTCAATTTCATACTCCTAATACATCAAAGTAAGTAAATACTAACTTATTTCATCATATATTTATGTTTATATAAGTCTTGCATAATATATATAATCACCAACAACAACAAGTTTCATAAAAACTCAAGTTTATAAGTTTCTAGTTTCTATTTTTAAGTTGTTTTCTTTAAATGTGTTTATGAATATATGAACACATTATAAAAGTGTTAATATTATGAAAACATGTGATATATATGTGTTTTATAACTATTATAACTTTTATACAAGTAGTCTTTGAATAAACAACGAGAATCATAAGTTGTATCAAGTTTATAAACTACAGATTTTCGGCAGAAAATTTATATCGACTTTGGAAAATCATAACTAATTCATAACTCAACGAAATGAGTTGATTCTTGTCTCAAGAGTTAGATCTATGTCTTAGCTATAGATCTGGAATTTTTCATAATTTATTTTGGAGTTTAAGACCTCCAGAAATTATTTGGGAAACCGAACGTTTGACAGCTCAAAAATGGCCAACATAGGGTTTTTAACGAGCTTTTTCACCAACCTAAACATCTCGAAAAATGGCCGTTCTTGATTCTAAAAATCCTTTGTATATAGTAGTTGAATGTCCTATAAAACCAAAGTCTAAAACATTTTGGAGCTTGGTCAAAAACAGCCTCAAAGTAGGCCGAAAAACCTCCGAAAAAGCTGGAAAATTATATATATATATATATATAAACTTGACGTTTTAAGCGGTTTTTCTTTATAAACTTGTAATGTTGGGTGATTTAAGACATAAAAATCCATAAATATATATATCATCATATATTAGAGATATTAAGTCCTTATTATCATTTAGGACTCGATTAAACTCACGCGACGCATCATCCCTCCATTCACGTTAAATAGCTTTTTACGCTAGTTTTTGCCATCGCAATCTCGGTGAGTTCTCATAGCCCCTATTTCCACACTGTTATGTTTTGGGGATGAAATACATGCTTCGTTTTTATATGGACACAGAAATATTTTCATTTCTATTATGTATTACACATTGGGTTCATTAGCTCTGATATCATGAACCGTTAATTGCATTTATTTGTAAGCGCGAATATATTGTGGATAGATCTATTGGGAGTCATGTCCCCCACTCGGGTTAGTTGGATTGGCTAACAGCGGGTGCATATATATTCAACAAACGGTATTACGTATGGGAATACTGCACAGAGCAAACTCATTTTAAATTAAGCTTCGGTTGCATGATGGTTTATATGTAATACATAACAAGGAATTTATGATTTTATAAATTCAATCTCTATTATTGTTGTCCATACGAGTCAGATTTACGTGTAAACCTATGAGCTCACCAACAATTTTTGTTGACGTATTTTAGCGTGTATTTTTCAGGAAATTAAGGCAGGTATGCCTCGGTCGTATTTTACTTTCAAGCTTCCGCATCCATGGAGTCGCATGCATATTCAATTTAACGGAGATTTAGCTGCATTATTTTGGATATTTTAAATATGTAATTAAATCTCTGTATTTGTGCGAACTTCCTTTCTCATATCAGTCTATGTAAAACATTACTATGCTTTAAAGCTTTAACGATGTATTTTAAAAAACGTCCATATAGTGGTCGTTCATTATGATTATGGTTACGCCTCCGCACTCGTCACGCCTCGCTGCCAACCGGGGTAGTGGGGTGTGACAGATTGGTATCAGAGCCATAGTTATAGTGAACTAGGTTGCATTAGTACCTAGACTATACCTGTTACAAAAACTAAACTTTCTTCAAGAACTGTGAACACATATATGGACCCTGATGACAATAACATGTCGAAATTCACCCCTAGGGAAAGGGTGTGACTAGCACAACGGGAGTCTATCCCGGTACCTGCCCATCAGCCAAGCCGGCCGCAGTAGTAACGGGCAAGCATAGGACAGTGGGGATGGATGTCTCACACTCTCCAAGAGTGGAGAAACGAGGAGGGGATCCAAATCCAGTTTGAAGTCAGAACACCATCTTCCTCTCAAGTGCCGACACTTACCCAGAAACCTACGTAACAAACGATGCCTCTGTTGGTGGCAAGGGCCGCCAGACACGTTCTCCAATTTCGACAAAATCCACCAAGAGGTCGGTGAGATCTTTGCAAGGATTAAGTAGGAGACAATACAAACCCTCAATATACCTTGGGACAACTAGAACACCCAAGCGATTCAACAAGACGGAATAGACAAATTGTGACAGCGCCTAGCAGAGCGCAAAGCCCGTAATGTAGAACTAACCCAACAACTTAACACTTGGAGTACGAGGAAACCCCAGAAGCATCTCATACTTAGTACCATTCTACCATTTTATAGTATTTATCTAGGCTATACTATCTGATATATCTTAGGGTATATAAGGCTTAAGAATTTATCAGATGATTCTGACCATATCATATACAAAGATTAAGTATCAAGAACTTTTATGAGGAATTAAGTTTTAACTACAACTCTGCGTAGGAGAAGATAAAGCTGTGACTATCTGCCTATGAAATTTCAAACCCGTAGACTTATCCTCTTACCCCATTAGATACCACTTATGCATTTCTACTATTTGATACTCGTGCTGATAGGAGCTTTATATCCACTAAGTTCACTAAGCAGATAAATTCCATTAAGTGCTACTTATGCTATTGAGGTTGATGACAGTGAGACGCTTAAGACAAATAATATAAGTCGAGGATTCTCCTTAGAATTAGTAGGACGACTCTTTGAAACAGACTTGATACCCATCAAACTGGGAAGTGTTTACGTGGTCATAGGCATAGACTGGCTACCGAAAATCGTTTGGAAATAGTATGCAACAAGAACACCGTTCATATACCTTTAGCCAATAAGAAGTTCCTTACTGTCCAATGCAAAGCAAGAAATACCAAATTAAGCATCATCTCTAGCATTAGGACCCTGAAGTGTTAATAGAGAGGGAGCCAAAGGGAAAGCGGCTCGAAAATATTCTTATTATTTATGGTTACGCTAAAGTTTTTCCAGAACACTTACCTGAACTCCCAACATCGAGGCAAGTCAGATAAAAAAAAAATCGGCCTAGTATCAGGTGCGGTACCAGTGGCTCGAGCACCATGCCGATTAGCCCCATCATAGTGTAAGAATAGTCCAACCAACTGTAGTAGCTCTTAGATAAAAGGTTTATCAAACCGAGTTCCTCGCTTTAGAGGAGCTCCAGTTTTGTTCATAAAGAAGAAGAATGGAACCTGCAGAATGTGCATCAATTACTAAGAGTTAGATAAACTAAAAGAACCGACACCCGCTCACAAGGATCAATGACTTGTTTGACCAAACTACAAGAATTAAGCTTCTATTAGAAGATCGACCTAAGGTCTGGTTATCATCAGGTTAGAGTTCGAAAGAAAGATGTTCCAAAGACAGCCTTCAGATTCCGTTTCGGTCATCATAAATTCCTATTAATGTCGTTGGGATTAACCAGTGCCCCAACGATACTCATGGACCTCATCGGGTGTGCAAACCTTATCTAGAAACATTCGTGATTGTATTCTTGAATGACTTCTTAATCTACTCACGAAACAAGGAGGAGCACGAGCAAACATTTAAGACTGATTCTAGAGTTGTTGAAAAAAAAAAAAGAATAACTACATGCCAAGCTTTCTAAGTTTGACTTTTGACTAAGATAGGTAAGATTTCTCGGTCACGTGATCAATAGTAAAGGAATCCAAGTTAACCCCGCCAAGATCGAGACTATCAGAAATTGGTTAACTCTTAGAACCCCTATAAAGATACGACGGTCCTTAAGACTTGCCACTTATTATAAGCAATTATCAGAAATTTCTCAAAGTTCACCAGAGCTCTAACAAAACTGACCTGAAAAGACATTAAGTATGATTGGGGCGAGGATCAGGAGACATCATATCAGTTATTAAAGCACAACCTGTGTAGCGCGCTTATTTTATCCAAGAGAAGCAAGAAATTTGTAGATTACTGTGATGCTTCACACAATGAGTTGATATAGAAAGATAGGGTCATAACTTATACTTTATGAAAAACTTAAGGTTCTCTAGGTGATTTACACAACGCATGATCTGGATCTTGAAGCAGTATTCTTTATCCTTGGAGACATTAGTTGTACGGTATGAAGTGTATTGTATTCACAGACCATAAGAGCCTCCAACACATCTTGAACCAGAAAGAGTCAAATATGAAGTTGTACCGTTGGATGGAACTAATAAGTAATTGCAACCGTGAAAATTCGTTATCACCTGAGGAAAACTAATGAGCTAAGCCGTTGAGAGTACAAGTGGATAAATAGTTTAGGATAAGGGCTAGTAAAAATCGATACTTCATGAATAGAGTCTGGTTACCCTGTTTTTGATAGAGTAAAAAAAGCTGGTTACAGATGACGGACACAAATCAAGATATGTTTTTCACCCAGGATCCAATAAAATGTATCATGACCTTAAGGAGCTATACGGGTGGCCTATCATGAAGGATGACATTGCCACATATGTCAACAAATTCCTAACATGCTCCAAAGTTAAGACCAACATCAGAAAGCATTTGGGTAATAGTCGACCGCCTAACAAAATCCGCGCACTCCTACCAATCAAGGAGAACAACAGGATGAATAAGCGAGTCCAAACGTACCTCAAGGAAGTTGTCTCCGGATACGGATAGCAGATTCACATCTAGACTTTTGGCAATCGTTACAATAAGCGTTGGGTACAAACTTGGACATGAGTACCACCTATCAACATCAGACCGATGGTCAAAATGAAAGAAAGATTCAAACCCTAGAACCTATGTTAAGAGCCTGTGTAATGGATTTTGGGAAATGTTGAGATACTCATTTGAATTAGTGGAATTATCGTACGAGCATTAAAACTTCTCCATTTGAGGCACTTCATGGGCAAAATTGTCGGTCACCGCTTTGTTGAGCTGAGGTAGGAGATGGCCAGATGAGATCATCCAGGAGACTACAGAAAAGGTAGTCCAGATTAGGAACCGATTAAAGATTGCACGGGATCGATGGGAATTCTATGCAGATGTTCAACGGAAGGATTTGGATTTACAGGAGGGAGATCACGTAATGCTGAAAGTCTCGCCTTGGAATGGCATAATCCGTTTTGGGAAACGAGGGAAACTCAATCCTCGTTATATCGGACCATTCAAGATTTCCAAAAGAATTGCCCGGTAGCCTACCGACTCGATCTGCCCCCAGAGCTTAGTAACGTTCATAATACCTTCCATGTATCCAACCTTAAGAAATGTCTGGCTGATGAAACACTCGTTATACCTATGGACGAGCTAGAGCTAGATGATAAGTTGAACTTCATTGAACAACCCGTGGAAATAATGGACTGAGAAGTCAAGAAACTAAAGCACAGCCGGGTCCCGATAATAAAAGTCAGATGGAACTCTAAGCGAGGTCCTGAGTTTACGTGGGAACGCGAAGACCAATTCCGAGAAAAATACCCTCATTTGTTCTCAAATACTCAAGCAGTGGAGAACACGAACTAATTTCGGGACGAAATTCCCTTAACAGGGGGAGACTGTAACATCCAGCATTAAACCAGATTAGCAACTATGACCTAATCAGTATTTAATAGCCAATTATAACCTAATCAATGGTCATTAGAAATTAATCAAGTGATTAACAAGGTTTATTAGAAAATTCAACTCAATTAGAATCAAATTCATCGGTGCAATGAATCGGGAAATCAATTAATCCGATCAATTTACGATATGAGGGATTAATTCAACTAAGTACATAATTAAATTATGATTAGTGACACTAATCATACACTAATACAATTACTTAACATTAATTATGCAAGACTAAAACAATTCATTAAAACAATGCATTCAAAAGTATTTATGAATTTACAAGAAAAGGGAAATACAAGAATACATTCTAAATACTTTTATACAAAAAATATATATATATAAATACATGAAAATAATCCATAAAAATCTGGTCATAGGGTAGTACTACCCAAGATTTGATTTCAATTTTTTTATTTCCCAACTCCATAACCTTTCATAATCAAATCTTTCACACCCCATTCTCCTTTCATTTCAACATGGTCTTACACTCCACCTCCATTTGAAAGACAAAGACTTTGCCTATAAATAGAGGGCTTCCTTTTCATTATTTTCACACCAAAATATCTCTTTCTCTCCTCTCAAAACCGGATCCCACACACACACACACTACAAACATTTTCATTCAAGTGTTCTTGGTGAAATTCAAGTGTTCTTGGTTCAAATCTTGCAAAAGTTCCAACTTCTTTTCAATTTCATACTCCTATACATCAAAGTAAGTAAATACTAACTTATTTCATCATATATTTATGTTTATATAAGTCTTGCATAATATATATAATCACCAACAACAACAAGTTTCATAAAAACTCAAGTTTATAAGTTTCTAGTTTCTATTTTTAAGTTGTTTTCTTTAAATGTGTTTATGAATATATGAACACATTATAAAAGTGTTAATATTATGAAAACATGTGATATATATGTGTTTTTATAACTATTATAACTTTTATACAAGTAGTCTTTGAATAAACAACAAGAATCAGAAGTTGTTTCAAGTTTATAAACTACAGATTTTCGGCAGAAAATTTATATCGACTTTGAAAAATCATAACTAATTCATAACTAAATGAAATGAGTTAATTCTTGTCTCAAAATTTAGATCTATGTCTTAGCTATAGATCTGGAATTTTTCATAATTTATTTTGGAGTTTATGACCTCCAGAAATTATTTGGGAAACCGAAAGTTTGACAGCTCAAAAATGGCCAACATAGGGTTTTTAACGAGCTTTTTCACCAACCTAAACATCTCGAAAAAGGGCCGTTCTTGATTCTAAAAATCCTTTGTATATAGTAGTTTAATGTCCTAGAAAACCAAAGTCTAAAACATTTTGGAGCTTGGTCAAAAACAGCCTCAAAGTAGGCCGAAAAACCTCCGAAAAAGCTGGAAAATTATATATATATAAACTTGACGTTTTAAGCGGTTTTTATTTATAAACTTGTAATGTTGGGTGATTTATGACATAAAAATCCATAAATATATTTATCATCATATATTAGAGATATTAAGTCCTTATTATCATTTAGGACTCGATTAAACTCACGCGACGCATCATCCCTCCATTCACGTTAAATAGCTTTTTACGCTAGTTTTTGCCATCGCAATCTCGGTGAGTTCTCATAGCCCCTATTTCCACACTGTTATGTTTTGGGGATGAAATACATGCTTCGTTTTTATATGGACACAGAAATATTTTCATTTCTATTATGTATTACACATTGGGTTCCATTAGTTCTGATATCATGAACCGTTAATTGCATTTATTTGTAAGCGCGAATATATTGTGGATAGATCTATTGGGAGTCATGTCCCCCACTCGGGTTAGTTGGATTGGCTAACAGCGGGTGCATATATATAAAACAAACGGTATTACGTATGGGAATACTGCACAGAGCAAACTCATTTTAAATTAAGCTTCGGTTGCATGATGGTTTATATGTAATACATAACAAGGAATTTATGATTTTGTAAATACAATCTCTATTATTGTTGTCCATTCGAGTCAGATTTACGTGTAAACCTATGAGCTCACCAACAATTTTTGTTGACGTATTTTAGCGTGTATTTTCAGGAAATTAAGGCAGGTATGCCTCGGACGTATTTTACTTTCAAGCTTCCGCATCCATGGAGTCGCATGCATATTCAATTTAACGGAGATTTAGCTGCATTATTTTGGATATTTTAAATATGTAATTAAATCTCTGTATTTGTGCGAACTTCCTTTCTCATATCAGTCTATGTAAAACATTACTATGCTTTAAAGCATTAACGATGTATTTTAAAAAACCTCCATATAGTGGTCGTTCATTATGATTATGGTTACGCTTCCGCACTCGTCACGCCTCGCTGCCAACCGGGGTAGCAGGGTGTGACAGTATGTAAATACAGACCTGTGTCCGATGTCTGCCTTTTAATGAAAGTTTGCAAATACCAAAAAGTTAGAATCATTGTCTGTATGTCTTGATCATAAAAGTATGTCTATGTCTGAGTCACGAAAGATAATTTCATGATAAATAAAAAGGCCAAGGGATATTCCGAAGTGTAGCATGTTTAAAGGGAAAATAATACCAACAATCCACTAGAATTGTATGTCACGACAAACAATCAAAGGAATCAAAAATTCCTAAGTGTGAAGGTTTAAGTACTGAAAGTAAGTATCTGACGCCGCTATCTGATTGAAGCTTTTCTTTGACAATACTCGTCAAAAATATTCTAAAGTGTTAAATAAAGTAGATTAGTCTAAAGTTTAATTTTTGTTCAAAATTTTGACTTTAATTTTAATTTTAATTTTATTTTTTATATTTATTTTTTTGTTTATTTTATTTTATTTTATTTTATTTTTACTTAGGAAAAAGGTCAAAATTACTGAGGGTGCATTCCTAGTTGAATAAAATAAACATTGCGTGAAAATCTTGTGCTTGGGGTAAAAGATTTGGCATAGTTTATTCCGTTACTCGAAAAGGTTGGAAAGGTTGAAAAAGTTGAAATATTTTCGAAATTTTCAAAGGTTTCAGATTGAATTCGAGTCTAAGACAAACTCGAATTGGCAGGGCCTCGAATCTGTCAGTAAACTCGAGATTGGCATCAGACTCGAAGGTTGTTGGTATAAATAGGTCAACAGTGATGGTCATAAATCACCTACCTTCGAATCTATACCTTCGAGTTTGTCTGAGCGTTTTCGAATCTGTTCTTGAGTTTGCCGTTTTCGATATATCTACTATTTGTCGAGTTTCTGTTCATTTGCGTTCGATACTACTAGTAGATCTAGGTATAACCAAGTGTACTGTACAAGATTTAGGTAGCTTTATACTCCGTTTAGGCCAAAATCATTAGATTTTGAAGTTTTATTGGTAGAAAGTTTGTTTTTCAAAATTACAAACTTTGAACTGGTGAAAAGTCAAATTGACTACAAATATCATTGATTAGAACCTAGTAGGACTAATGGATGTGATTTTCTAAGTCTAACATGGTTAAAATCTTGGATTTTTGTGATGATATTGGACGACTCCTTCGAGTTTGTTCCTGGCCACTTTCGAGTTTGTCACTAAACTCGAACAGGTCAATAAACTCGAATGAGTGTTCATTCGAATCTGTTATTCGAATTTGAAGTTATATTCGAATTATTTAATTAAAATTTTAATCAAACTTGTAGAAATTCATAAGTGTTGGATTTTGTCCTTATACAAGTTCAAAATAAAACAAATTTGAATTTAAACAAGTTTATTTCCTTTTAATAATTCTAATATCTTATTTGCTATATCTCGTATGCGCTATCTCACAATATCCAGATCGTCATTCCTTACGTGCGTCAACTTTTTGATCATCTGCAAGTAGATTGTATTGTCGCTCCGACAGTTTTGAGGACAAGGATTGCTGGGCATCCTTTGGTATTTTCAGCGGACATACTCCGCCAAGTGCTGCAGCTAGGCACTCAAGAGGAGGAGAACGGGCCGATAGATTTCCCATTAGCTATTAGACAAGCAGCTTTTGTGAGAATGGGTTATAGTCAGGATATCACGAAGACGTCGTATATGAAAAGTTGGCTCATTGGTCAATGGAGATATTTAGCTCATGTCTTCATGGTTTGTTTTGCGGCAAAGAAGGCGTGTTTTGACTATATAGTATCAAAGATCCAGTCAGGGATGATCGCGTTAGTCTATAATCAAAAGTTCAGCTTTTCAGAAATGTTCTTTTCTGAGTTCGTTCATCAAATAACGGCTCCAGAGAGAGAAAGATTTCTTCGCTTTGTGATGATGATGATCAGGAACTTCTTGCCAAATCTGCCACAGCTTAATGATATTCAGAGTGTTGCTGTCATCGACAAGAGAATATTTTCCGATTGCTCCTCTCATCGAGGAAGGTTAGCTGTTCCAGTATAGGGACCATTATTCGGTGTTGTGATCGACCCAAATTGTGTAGCCCCTGAAAATGCCAACTGGGCAGGGGAGGTGCAAGTTCAACAGCAACAGCCACAGCAACAAGCACGCCCTCAACAACCGAGAAGAAGACAAAGGCCTTCCGTGAGACAAAATCAGGTAGATAGGCCTTCAACAAGCCAACCTCAAGAGCCGGAAGAGGCTAGACCTTACAAGTGGTATCAGAGACTAAGGGGTATTCTTCGTGTTCTTCGTGTTCATAAAGATACATCCTAGGTTTCTTGACGCTTTTGGACGGTTATCTCACTTGTTTTTAGATTTTTCGAGCTTATCAAATTTGAATCCGGAAAATACTTCGTTGTTTTTAACGTTTTTGATCTAAATCAATATTTTTACTTGTAAAAATATTGATTTAATCTGCAAAACGTTAAAAAATCGAGGTATTAGCCGTTTCTCGAGTTTGCGGCACTCGAATTATTAAGGAGTAATTAGGGGTTTGCTCATTTTCGAGTCTGACCAAATATACGCTCCTTTCGAGTTTCCTAAAGAGTGCTTTCGACTTTAGAGGATTTTGAGTTTGCTTTAGGCTTCGAGTTTGGACTATAGTCGAATAGGGGATTCGAGTTTGACAGGATTTCGATTTTGACTGTGGCTCGAGTTTAATTGGACATTCGAGTTTGGACACCTTCGAATTTGTCACACATTTCGAATTTAATTCCGTTACAGAACTTAATTCGAATTTAATCCCGAATAGGTTTAAACTTAATTATATTCGAATTTAACTAAATTCGAAAGAATTAATTTAAATTAATTTCGACTTAAATTTATTAAGTTAAAATTCAATTACCTTTGAAACAATGACAAATTTGCAACGGTTTCTAGAAGTGGATCACGAGGTCGGAAAAGCAAATACTCCGCCTAAACTGATGAAACTTGAAGACTATTATAGGTGGAAGGATCGGTTTGCTGACTTTGTCCGATTCAACGACATGCATATGTGGATCTGTATCGACGAGGGATACATTCCACCGACTGCTGAGATAGAGGGACGTCAGAAGGTTGTCACGTATTCTAAAATGAAGAACGATGACAAAAAGCTGTTCGAAGCTAAGAATCGCGCATACGCTATCATACGAATGGCGTTACCTCAGGACATACTGCACACTTTCCGAAATCAAAAGACATTGAAAGAGTTGTGGGAGACTTTTGCAGAATTGGTGTGAGATTAAGCAAAAATTTATATTTATTTCTTGTTTGACTCTAGCTTTATGCCTCTGATTTCATTGATTCTTATTCAAGTTCACACTTGAATGCTTGACAAATGTTAATGATATGGTCTAAGTTGTCCATTGTGATTGAGATTGAAACTGCTAAGTAACACCATAGTTCAAGTAGATCATGTGTATCCTGATTGTACTACAGTGATTGAAGAGGTAGTCTTCAATCTTGACTTGATTCCAATAGAGATCGGTGATTTGATATGATAATTGGAATAAATTGGTTGTGTATATGTGATGAGATGCATGTAGTTTGCAATAAAGGAATAATAAAGACAACTACGCTGGAGGGGCGGGAGGTTTGTATATATGGAGATAGGAGAAACGGGGATCAATGTCTAATGATGATTGTTAGGTCCCGAAAGCTGATTGCTTAGGGCTGTGAGTCTTTTTTGGTATATGTTGTTGATGCCAAGACTGAAGAGAAAACTGTGGCCGATGCGCCTGTTGTCCCAAATTTTTCCATATGTGTAGGTGTTCGAATTCAAATAACTTCGAGGACGAAGTTTGAGCGTGGTGGAGCCCATGCTGTAACATCCTTAAATCTAAATTATTGTAATTTAGATTAATTAGTTGAAAATTTTGTAATTTATATAATTAAGTGTTATTATCCTCATACAGCATTATATTTTCCTTCCAATTGATTATAGTTCACGTACACATCTAACTTCACACCTCATATTTCATATTTCAAATTCTCCTTTAAAATTAACATGTATTTCCATGTATTATCATACTCTCATATGTTTTCCCAATAATTGCTAGATTTGTTTTCCTCATATAATATTCATATATATATATATATATATATATATATATATATATATATATATATATATATATATATATATATATATATATATATATATATATATATATATATATATATATATATTGAAACAGTCTCTTTGATTCTAACTATATCAAAATTCTCACAAACAGTTCGAACCCTGTTGTTCTTATCCACAACCCTTTTAAGTCAAAATATCAACACAATGTACCATACAATTTCTCTTAATAAAAGCAAAATGCTACATACTTTATGATAACCATAACTTATTATCATCAATTCCTCGAACATGTCATATATGGTATTAATACAATTAATTTCCAATTCTTTAACCCATTATCGTCAAACTTAAACTTTATTACAACTTTTAAACTCATTCATAATTTCCCAAATATCTGTAGCATCTTTTCCAATTCAAAGCTTCAAAATCCATCTTGACTTATTCATTTAATGCCTATTTATATATTCGATTAGCTGCATGAGAGCTAATTATTTTTCTAAGATTGATCTACGAATGGGATATGATTAGTTGAGGTCCGAAGAAGGAATGTACTGAAAATGGCTTTCAGGGATAGTTATGAGCATTATGAGTCTCTGGTTATGACATTTTTGATTAATTAACACCCCAGCTTTTATATGGATATTATGATTAGGGATTTGTAGACCGATGATTGGATCAATCTGTAAGTTTAGTCAATGACAATATTCTGGGGTACTTTAAGTTTAAAGAAGAGCAAGATATACACCTGAGAAAGTTGTGGAACTTTTGAGAAATTGAAATTCGCAAATTTCCTTAATTTCTTAAAATAGCAACCAACTTTTAAATATCAAAATACATAATCATTTTTAATAATTCAACTTCATTATATAAATTACAAAATTTCCAACTAATTAATCTAAATTACAATAATATAGATTTAAGGATGTTACAGCATGGGCTCCACCACGCTCAAACTTCGTCCTCGAAGTTATTTGAATTCGTTTGCAAAGAAAAGAAATTGATGCATCTCTCACTCTAAAAACAAAACCACGGCTTCATTTCAATCCATCATCAAGAATAAAAAATTTTACAACAAAATTCAAGAGTATAGTCAAGGAATTAACAAGAAAACATTAAGCATCAAGTATCTTACAAAAATTTGAGGTAATTTCTATGTTTAAAGTGTGTTATTGAATCCTATTTGAAACCACGGTTCTTGGATTATGAGCGTATGTTTAAAAAGTTTCAAAATCACTAAATTAAACATAGTTTAGTGTTGTTAAAATGAACTTAAAACCCATGCATGTCTATATTGTGTGTTTATCCATCTTAAAGAAGCATTACACAAACTTTATTTTTGTTGTTTTGTTGCTGGGAAAAAGAAACAGAAAGTGCAAGTGTGCATATGTGTTTTGTGTGTGTTTTGTGTCTTTAGCTGGTACCGAAACCCACAAAAGGGGGTACCGAAACCATATACTTATTACCGAAACCCACAGATTGGGTACCGAAACCATGAAGAAGCCTTACCGAAACCTTTGTTGTAATGCAGAATCTACCGAAACCCACAAACACTACCGAAACCTTGTTTGGATTCGGTAATATTGAAACCTGAAACCATGCATGTTTACCGAAAACTTGTCACTACCGAGACCTACCGAAACCTTACAAAGGTTTCGGTAATTTTGTAGGCTACCGAAACATCCAGCAGCAACCATATTTCAGTTTGTTCTCGGTTGTATGCATACATGGGGTGTAGCGACAGATTAAAGCACCAATATATATATATATGCAAGCCTCGGATATGTGTTTGTGTATATGGGTGTATCTACATATATATAATCGAAAACAGAAGCAATGTGTGTGTGTGCAGTTACATGACAAAAAACAGAGACCACTACTGAGACCTTTATGTTAGTACCGAAACCATTGAAGGTTTCGGTAATCCTAACCTACCGAAACCATGGACAGCAACCTTTTTATTTGTTGTTTTGTTCCTGTTGAGGTGCAGACATATATCAGAAACAATCACAGCAAATGATTTCCTTTTTGTTAGCATGCAATGTAAAGAGTATATATTGTGTATACAACATGTGTGTGCTCTGTGGTTTGGGACAGCAGCAACCGTACAACAGTCCACAGCACAAATAAAAATGCATTTTTCCAATTTGTGTGTGCAGCTAGCTAGGTGACAGCAACTGGTTTCTTTTTATTTTCATGAAAACGGTATGTGGGTGTGTTGTATATCGATGCAAAACAGAAATATGTGTGATGTGTGTTGTGTGAATAAAACAAAAACAATAGCCTGTCCATTTCCTTGTCTTTGCATGAAATTAGAATTATGTGCAGTGTGTGTAACAAAAGAAAGTCCAACAATGAAATAAAGCAACCTGGCAGCCTTCTTTTTATGGTAAATCTCATATGTATGAATAAATAAAGTGTGTGAAAGTTGTTGGTACACCCTGTGTGACGATAGCAGTCTAATCGATCTGCATTATGGCTTAAGTAATATTCTGAGTATTAACAAGTGTTTTGATATATATGTTTATATGTGTTTGTCTGTTATTGATTGTGTGTTTGAACTTGATGTAACATATTACAAGAAGTTCAAACATAAAGGTCAAAGATTAACTCAAGCATAAGTAAAACATAAGTTTCATCACTTAAGAGTTTAAGTGTTTTTGGGTAGATTCGAATTACTTAAGGGAATACATTCGAATCTGAGATAGATTCGAATGAGACCTTAGATTCGAATGGGCTAGATTCGAGACTGTCAATATGGACAGACTCGAATGGGCCTTGGGCCAGATTCGAGCTTGGCCCACAACATACTCGAATCAGGGTCTATAATTAGGGATAGACTCGAATCATTAAGGGACTTTTTGCAGAATTCGTGAGGAATTAAGCAAGAGGCGATCTCGAGTTTATCAGCTAGGTGAGTGCCGTTTCGGAGAGAATTAGTTCGTAGGATCGTTCGTGTGTCGTTCTTTCAGCGTCTAATAGTCTCCGTGTTCCGTTGGTTGAGAGTTTGTCCGTCTAACCGTCATCGAGGATTCCGCACTCGTTCACGGATCCGCGTCTAGATAGATCTTGCAGTGGTAGACCTTACAAGTGGTATCAGAGCCTACGGAGTGTTCTTCGTGTTCTTCGTGTTCATCAGATACATTCTAGGTTTCTTGACGCTAGTTGGACGGTTTTGCTCTCAAAAACGTGTTTTTGAGCTTAGCAAATTCATATTCGGGAAACACTTTGTCGTTTTTCACGTTTTTGGTCGAAATCATTATTTTTAGTTTGAAAAATAGTGATTTAATCTGTAAAACGTCAAAAAAATCAACGTGTTAGCCGCCTTTCGAGTTTGCGGCGCTCGAATCTATAGGAGTAATTAGGGTTTCACTTTAGTCTCGAGTCTAACCTAAATACGCTCCTTTCGAGTCAATTTCAGAGAGTTTCGAGTCTACTTTGTTTCGAATCTGTTACTTCATTCGAATTGGATCTCGAGTCTATAGTGTTTCGAGTTTATTTCGAGTCTGGTACTGTTTCGATTCTGTGCTTCGATTCTGCTGACATTCGAATCTGCTGAGCCTTCGATTCTAAGGACCATCGATTCTAAGGAGTTGTTCGAATCTGACATTATTTCGAATCTAACTGACTTTTAAGACTTAATCGAATTTAATCTCAAAAGATTTAATATTAATTAGTTTCGAATCTATCTAGATTCGAATAAGTTAGTCTAAATCAGTTTCGTATTAAATTAATTAAGTTCAAATTCAATTTGTTTCAGAAAAGATGTCAAATCTTCAGAAATTCCTTGAGATGGATCACGAAGTTGGAAAGGCAAATGCACCGCCTAAGCTGATGAAAGTTGAGGACTATTACTGGTGGAAGGACAGATTTACAGATTTTTTACGATTCAATGATATGCGCATGTGGGTGTGCATAGATGAAGGGTACATTCCGCCAGTATCTGAAGTTGAAGGCCGTCAAAAGGTCTTGTCATATCAGATGATGAAAGAGGATGACAAGAAACTATTTGAAGCTGAAAACAAAGCTTTCTCCATAATCCGTATGGCTTTACCTCAAGATATTTTACACACATTTCGGACTCAAAGGACGTCGAAGGAACTTTTGGAGTCTCTCCAGAAAAGGTGTGAAGGTAATCCTCGGGTGCGTAGAAAGCGTACAGAGCTGTTGACCCAACAGTTTGCGATTTTCAAGGCAATTAAGGATGAACAGTTGGATGATATTATCACAAGGTTCTATCATCTGATAACGGAACTTGTAAGTCATGGAATTGAGTATTCGGACACTGACAAGAACAACAAGCTTCTTGATGCCCTACCAGCCAAATGGGCTATGTACGTGGCAATGATTAAGCTGAATGAGGACAAATATTATGCTCAATCACTTGATGACATTGTTGGAACGTTGAGGGCATATCACTTCGAGATGATTAAGGCTGAGACTGATTACGAGCAAGTCCAGAATCCGGCAATGTATTTTGGAAAGACATCTAAATCATCAGTGACAGCTGAACCGAAAAGTGCTACAGCGTTTTTCACCGGAGAAACGTCATCGCCACCAGAGTCCGAAGAATCACTGAATCGCGCGTTCTTAGGGTTAGGAAGATCGGAAGAACCGCAACCTCAAGTCCATCAGGCACCGACAAGTCAGAGCTATTCGAAGATGCCGATGAGCGCAAAGTCCGCAGAAGAACA
>JAANYP010000887.1:79276-116068 GCA_020465985.1 Centrapalus pauciflorus
TCACTAATGGGACAATAAAATTGGACCAAGTTTATCACGTTGATAAACTGGTTCATAATCTCATTAGTGTATCTTAAATCTGTGATAAGAATAACTCGGTGTTATTTACTGACACTGAGGCGTTAGTGCTAAAGCCTGGATTCAAAATTCCTGAAGAATGGGTGTTGATGCGGGCGCCAAGGAAGAACGACTTGTACATGCTGGATATGAACAAGCCAGAGACTTCGATGGGGCCAATTTGTCTACTATCCAAAGCTTCGGAGACGGAATCCGTACTGTGGCACAGACGCATGGCTCACCTGCACCTGAGAAAGATGAATTACATAACAAAGCATGGACTGGTGCAGGGTGTGCCCATGAAAAGTTTTCAATTCGAGGATAAGTGTCTACCTTGCATGAAGGGCAAACAGCACAAGAAGACACACAAGTCCAAGAAGCAGAATTCCATAGCCTCAACATTCGATCTGTTGCACATGGACCTTTTCGGCCCAATCAACAAAAGGAGTATTGGAGGTAGTTGGTACTGCTTAGTTATCACCGACGATTACTCACGTTTTTCTTGGGTTTTCTTTTAAGGTACGAAGGACGAGACGGCTGCAAGGCTCATCGGGTTCTTGGACAGAGTGGAGAACTCATACGGAACTAGGGTTAAATGTATTCGTAGTGATAATGGAACTGAATTCAAAAACACTGTAATTGGTGTATATTGCCTATCAAAGGGCATAGTGCATCAATTCAGTGCACCATATGAACCTCAACAGAATGGGGTGGCCGAACGTAAAAATAGAACTTTGATTGAGTCTGCAAGGACTATGCTTTCGGATTCAAAGCTTCCTACCATGTTTTGGGGGGAGGCAGTGAATACCGCGTGCCACATTTTAAACCGAGTCCTTACAGTCAAATCATTGAACAAAACATGTTATGAAATTTTGAATAAACGGCCACCTAACTTAACTGGATTCGAACCTTTGGAGTACCATGCACACTTTTAAGAACAAAACGTCAACCGAAGTTTGGTGAAAAGGCTGACGAAGGATACTTCCTAGGTTATGTGCCAAACTCACCAAACAAACGGGTGTTCAACAAAACAACTGGTACTGTGGAGATTGTGTATAACATTGAAGTCACGAGTTATACACATGAACCCCAAACTGGTCCGGAATGGATATTTGACTATGATAAGTTATTTGAGTCATTTAACATTCCTTTGGATGATAATGCAGGTACAATCGAGAAGGACATGGCGACGTTGCATCTGAACGACGATGGCCAAATCTTTCCGAGGACCACGTTCGAGTCTACATCCGAGCCTACTGCGACTGTAGATGGATCTCCAGAAGTTGCTGATCAGGAAGCACCTACAACTGAGAATCAGTCTCAAGCATCGAGTTCCAATTCTGAGGAAAACGTCCGTGAGGAGGAAAATGTTGAAGCTGAGCCTGTTCCCCCATTAGGTGAAATAGGATCCAACTTAGGAGATAATCTAAGGGTTGATGAAATAGAGACCTCTAGGATTAACAAGAACCATCCAATAGAAAGCATCATAGGAAATCCTAACGAGGGTGTGAAGACTCGAAGTAGTGTAAATAACAACACCGTGTTGTTGTCGATGATAAACGACTCCGAGGCATATCACACATGTCTTTATTCATGTTTCATATCGCAAGTAGAGCCTAAGAATGTGCAAATGGCACTTAAGGATAACTCCTTGGTTGAAGCGATGCAGGAAGAACTTTCACAGTTTAGGAAACTAGAAGTGTGGGAGTTAGTTCCGTTACCTCGAGGGGAGATTGCCATAGGAACCAAATGGGTTTTTAAGTGCAAAAGAGACGATCGGGGTATAGTCACGCGCAACAAGAAGAGAATAGTTGTAAAGGGTTTCAACCAAGAGGAAGGAATCGATTACAATGAAGTTTTTGCACCAGTAGCAAGGCTGGAAGCCATTAGGTTATTTCTAGCGTTTGCCTCCTTCAAGGGCTTTAAGGTATATCAATTAGACGTTAAGAGTGCTTTCCTGTATGGGAAAGTGAAGGAGTTGGTGTATGTAGAACAGCCGCCCGGATTTACAGATCCAAAATATCCTGATAGAGTATATCGCTTAGATAAGGCTCTTTATGGATTACATCAGGCACCTAGGGCGTGGTATGAGACTTTATCCAACCATCTTTTAGAAAACGGTTTTGAAAGGGGTAGGATAGATAGTACTCTATTTGTGAAGAGGAAGGGTGAACACTTTATCTTGGTACAAGTGTACGTCGATGATATCATTTTTGGATCATCAGACGAACAGATGTGCAAAGATTTCGAAAAGGTGATGAAGTCTAAGTTCGAGATGAGTGCTATGGGGGAGTTGAATTTTTTTTTAGGGTTACAAGTTGACCAAAAGAAGGAAGGGATGTTTATCCATCAAACTAAGTATGTCTATGACATATTAGAACGGTTTGGGATGGAGGGAACTAAGTTGACTGCCCACTTCAGCACGCCGATTCAAGTGAATCACAATCTCGGGCCGGGTACTGAAAGTGATACCGATGTGGATCCGACTTTATATCGGGCCATGATTGGGTCACTTATGTATTTAACTGCTTCAAGACCTGACATAATGTTTGCGTGTGTATTTGTGCTAGGTTTCAAGCAAATCCGAAGGAGATGCATATGAAGGCTGTGAAGCGGATTCTACGATACCTCAAGTCGAAACCGAAGTTGGGTCTTTGGTATCACGCGGAGGGAGATCTAGAGTTGGAAGCGTTCACGGATTCTGATTACGGAGGATGCAGCTTGACGCGCAAATCAACGACTAGAGGTTGTCAGTTCCTGGGAGGGAGATTGGTATCCTGGCAATGCAAGAAACAAACATCGGTAGCCGTTTCAACGTGCGAGGCCGAGTATGTTGCTGCTGGTAGTTGCTGCTCACAGGTTCTGTGGATACAACAACAATTGCGGGATTACGGTTTGGCTTACACTCAAACTCCAATTAGGATAGATAACCAGTCTACTATTGCTATAACTAATAATCCGGTCAAACACAACAAAACAAAGCACATAGACATAAGGCATCATTTTATTCGTGATTGTGCTGAAAAGAACTTAATCAAACTGGTAAAAGTGGCAACAGAAGATAGTAATGCAGATCTATTTACCAAAGCGTTTGATAAGTCACGGTTTGAGTATTTAGTTCAACTGAATGGAATGCGCAACCCAGAGTAATTTGACCGTAGTAGTAGTAAGTTTATTTTATTTTAGAGTCTTAGTATTTCTTTCTTTATAGTAATCTGCTAATTTAGGAAAGTTTCTATTTTTAGTAAGTTAGTAGGTTAGTTCATTTTACTGCTTTTCTTATGAAAAACAAAAGAAAAAAGAGAGAAAATTACAAAAATACAAAAAAGGAGAATATCAGAAAAAGGAGTTAAGTCTTAGATACATAGGTTCAAAGTGACGAAAATTAGCACAGTCGTTACAGACTCTAAGTATTTAGGCTTTCACACATAATGCAACTAAATCCTAAGTGTTATACTTTATTTAGTTTGATGTGTTGGTAGGCATAATACATATAGGGAATCTCAATGCTAATAAAATATTCTAGAAAAAGTCAAGCGTGTCACTAACTTAGATGTACGACCAATCGGTCTTAATTTTTATGTACAAGACATACAAACATTGAGTCTAAATGAGGTATGCAAACTTTCTGGGGATGTATGGCAACATCAAATACATCTGAAAATGGAAAGAATAGAAATATCATGTAAAACTAAGAGTCGAAAACATACAACTCTGTTGTACGTAAGTACAGACCTGTTGTCTCTGTTTAGATTCGGGTTAGCAGACATGTCGCTTTGTTGTACGTCAGTACAGACCTGTCACCACTATCTGCTAACTTTAAAAGAAAACCTTAAGTCGAACTAAGACACTCTGTTGTATGAAAATACAGACCTGTGTCCGATGTTTGTCTTTTAAAGAAAGTTTGCAAATACCAACAAGTTAGAATCTTTGTCTGTGTGCCTTGATCATAAAAGTATGTCTATGTCTGAGTCATGTAAGATAATTTCCTGATAAATAAAAGGGCCAAGGGATATTCCGAAATGTAGAATGTTTAAAGGGGTAAAATACCAACAATCGGCTAAATGGGTATGTCACGACAAACAATCAAAGGAATTCAAAAAATTCCTAAGTGTGAAAGTTTAAGTACTGAAAGTTAGTATCGGACATCGCTATCTGATTGAACCTCTCTTAGACTATACTCATCAAAAATATGTTGTTTAGTATTTAGCTTAGCTTGTAAATTCTTTAAGTTTAGCTTAAGTCTAGAATAAATTTTTTGGTTAAAATTTTATTTTATCTTTATTTTTATTTTTACCTTAGTTTATTTTATTTTGGTTTAGTTTCATTTTTACTTAGGTAAAAGGTCAAAAGTTACTGAGGGTGCATTCAAAGTTGGATAAAATAAACAATGCGTGAACTATCTTGAGCTTAGGGTAAAAGAAAGTTTATCTGGTTACACGATACCGTAGAAAAAAGTTGGAAAAGTTGAATTTATTTCAAAATTTTTGAAAATTTTTCTAAGTATTGGTGGTTTCGAATCTAAGACAGACTCGAAGCGGTAAGACTTCGAATCTGTCAGTAGATTCGAGTCTATGTTTAGAATCGAGGGTTGGTGGTATAAATAGGTCAACAGTGAAGTCATTTAAGACCTTACTATTTTCGAATCTATACACTCGAGTCTACTGTGACGATCTCGATTCTATTCTCGAATCTATCGTATTTCTCCTAAACGACATTTTGTCGAGTCTCTTACTTGGTGTTTCGATTCTATAGATACATCTAGGTATAATCAACCGGATTGTACAAGATTTGTGTAGTTTTATACACAATTTTAGGCTAAAACATCGAATTTTGAAGTTTTGTGGGTCGAGATAGGGTTTTTGCTAAATTACCAAGTTTGGACCTATAAAAGATCAAATTAAAAGCATAAATCAATGATTAGAACCTAGTTGAACTAATGTATGTGAATTACTAAGTTCAAAACGGTTAAAATCTTGGATTTTTGGTGAAAGAAGGACCGACGGGGTTTCGAGTCTGTTCATGGACTTCGAATCTGTTCATGGGTTTCTCGAATCTGTCATTAGATTCAAGATGACCATGATCCTCGAATCTGTCCATTAGACTCGAATAGGGACACTTCGAATCTGTCCATTACACTCGAATATGGACACTTCGAATCTGTTATTTTCGAATCTATCATTTATTTGCACTGTTTAATTTAAATTTTATTAAACCTGTAGAAATTTAATTGTGTTAGATTTTGTACTTAAACAAGTACAAAATAAAACAAATTTGAATTTAAACAAGTTTATTGATTTTTAATGAGTCTAACAGTTTTGTTTATTGTGCAGAAATGGCGGTTCGAGCTTTTGTTCCAAAGCATAATATGGTCCTTAATCCTGACAATAATATCCCTGAGGCGCAGGGTTATCGCCAAGTGTTGGATTTCCTAGCTGAATCTAGGATTAGCTTTGCTCTATACCATAACATCCCAATTGTTATTTCATATGTACGGCAGTTTTATGACCATTTACAGGTTGATTGTACTGCCACCCCGACAGTTCTAAGAACCAGAATCGCTGGACAGCTGTTAGTCTTCTCTGCAGACATGTTGCGTCAGGTTCTGCAGTTGGGATCTCAGGAACAAGAAGATGGGCCTATTGACTTCCCGTTAAGTATTAGGCAGACTGCGTTTCTGAGGATGGGATACAGTTTGGATGTTGCGAAGTCGTCGTATATGAAGAGTGGCCTGATTGGGCAATGGAGATTCTTGGTGCACGTATTCATGGTCTGTTTTGCGCCGAAGAAAGCTGGATTTGATTACATAGTGTCAAAGATCCAATCTGGGGTTATTGCATTGGTGTATAATCGGAAGTTTAGCTTTTCGCAGATGTTCTTCTCGGAGTTCGTTCATCAGATTGCGGCTCCAGAAAGGGAAAGATTTTTGCTGTACCCTAGATTCATTATGATGCTGATTAGGCATTTCTTGCCAGACTTGCCGCCGTCAAATGACTCTCTGAGTGTTAACATCATGGACAAACATATTTTCGCTGATTGTTCCTCACACCGAGGAAAATTGGCTGTTCCTGTTGCTCGTCCATTGTTCGGTGCTATTGTGGATAGGGATTTTCACGCCCCGGAAGATGCCAACTGGGCAGGGGTCGTTGAGTTTCCACAACAACAACAACAACAACGTCAACAACAACAACAGAGACCAATCCAGGCATCAAGGCCTTCTACGAGCGAGCAGCCCCAAGCACAGGAAGCAGGGCCTTCAAGTGCAGTTCCTGAATCTGAGCAGATTGCTCAAACACTAGAGGAAATATGGTAATCTGGTCCCCATGCGAATGAAGACGTTGCCGCAGCATTAGTGGGTGAGCTGCTTAGTCCCCTAGAAGATGAAGATGATGTATTTAGAGATGTAGAGGAGTATGAGCCAGAAAGGGCTGATGAAGGCTTGACATCATCAGAATCAGACTCCGATGATTTGGATGGGCAGGAGGTTGAAGCTCCTGAATCAGTGGCTGCAGATCCCGGAATTCAAATCGGAACCTATGGATCTAGGTTAATTGTGAATAAAGTAGCAGGATCGAGGAGGAGAGATGAAAGGGAATCTGAAGACTCAGACTTCGAAGAGGAGGAAGTTGTTTCCCTGGTGACTAGGCAGCGAGCCAAGCGTCACCGGTTCATGCAAGGGGCAACATCAGAATCTGAAGCTCAACAGCCTCAACCCCAAACCCAACCACAATCCACAGCTCCACCATCACCGCCACCTCAGCATCATGAGCCATACATTCCACCACCATTCATCCCGTCTCCCATTCAGTCCATTCCATCTGCCTCAGCCGCTTATACTGAAAATCAAAGGTTCATGCAACTCAAGGGACGTGTTGACTTTCAGCATGTCCAAATCCTAACCCTCACAAAGGCTGTAGGCGAGCTCCAGGAGCATAATGCAAATCTTGATAGAGATAATGCCGAGCTGAAGAAAATTGTGGAAGATGTAAGGGACGAAAACACAGAGTTAAAATCTTTTATTGCTGATCAGTCTTCAGAGATCCGATCAATGAGGTCCCTCCTTGAGCAACTCATGAAAAATCTACAAACTCAGGGGGAGACAAGTTGTAAGGATCAGGAGGTGCAGCAAAGAGATAATGATGATGAAGGCAATGATCCCGGTGCAAATAAAGAAAATGAGTCTGTAGATTTTCCTGCAGCTCAAGCTACACAAATTCAGGGGGAGCCGAGTACAGAAGGAGAAGTAGGAGGATCTGGAGAAGAAGCAGGTTCCTCGAGGGTTCTGGACAGTGACATGATTGATGCACTGAAGGACATAGAGGAAGAGCTTATGGATTTTGACGATGAGAAGAAGAGTTAGAAGAAGGAGAATTTATTCCAGAGGAGGTTGTGGACTGGAAATCAGACGATGAAGTGTTGGATGATGAAGACGATCATGTCAATGAAGTGATAATCAATTCACTACCGGTCACGGAGCTATATGAAGGACAAAATCATAATGTGATTGACATTGACTATATCAAGGTAGCCTCAGTCGAGGACAAAGAACTTGAAGAGGCCGAGAAGGAGCCATCTAGAGCTGACTTGATAAATCTTTGGTTCAAGAAAGAGGAAAAGAAAGATCAGTTGAAGATGAAGAAGAAAATGAGAGTTCCAGGTGCTGGAAGCTTCTCAGGAGGCATTATAAGCTGGTTCTTTGACAAAGAACTGCAACTATTTATCTTGAAAAGAAGAGATGGCCTTCAATACTTGAGGCGAACACTGAGAGCGTTCAACTCTCTGCCCAAGATTGAGGTTAAGGAGCTAGCTTGGAAGGAACTGATTAATATAGGCGAAGACCCGTACGCTGAAGTCGTGGCAAGAATTATAAGGAAAGAAGGAAGATCAGGAAAGTTCGAGCGACTCAAGCCAAGGACCGGAAAGAGGGTCGAGGATCAGTCGAGAACAGATCCTCATACAGGTAGGCCATGGGCCAGGATGGTATACAAACCTGTGAGGTGTCTAAAGAAAGTGCCAATGAAATCGATGCCACAGAACGTTTTGAGCAACATGAAATGGTGGTACCTGGAGATTGACACTGCTGAAGCCATCATGGAGGATCAAGACGAGCAGGTCATTTTGAAGGTATATGATCCACTGCATTTGATAAACCTATCAAAGGACGACCTGAAAAAGCTTCATGATCAGCCTATCTTCTTTACTGAACCATGGAGATCTGAAGCCAGGAAGTTCCAAAAGGTAGTTAAAGTTTGTATAGATGCTGGATTATATGCAGGCAGTAGTATATATAGCTCTAGTACTTAAATTTGATGTAAATAATTAGAAGCTATCGTCAAGGGGGAGTCTGTTGGTACACTCTGTGTGACGATAGCAGTCTAATCGATCAGCATTTTGGTTTAAGTAATATTCTGAGTATTGAGAATTAACAAGTGCTTGTTATATATGTTATTTATGGTTGATATTTATCGGTGTTTGTGTGTTGGAACTTGATGTAACGTATTACAAGAAGTTCAAACATAAAGTTCAAAGATAAAATCAATGATAAGGTAATAACGTAAGTTTCATCACTTAAGTGTTTAAGTGTATTGGCTAGATTCGAATAGGTAAAGGAAGACATTCGAATCTGTGATAGATTCAAATGTATCATTAGATTCGAGAGTGTCATTGTAGACAGACTCGAATGGGCCTTGGGCCAGATTCGAGTTTGGCCCACATCAGACTCGAATCAGGGTCTATAATTAGGGATAGACTCGAATCATTAGAGGACTTTTTAGCAGAATTCGTGAGGAATTAAGCAAAAGGCGATCTCGAGTTTATCAGCTAGGTGAGTGCCGTTTCGGAGAGAATTAGTTCGTAGGATCGTTCGTGTGTCGTTCGTTCAGCGTCTAATAGTCTCCGTGTTCCGTTGGTTGAGAGTTGTCCGTCTAACCGTCAATGAGGATTCCGCACTCGTTCACGGATCCGCGTCTAGATAGATCTTGCAGTCGTAGACCTTACAGATTAGATTTCGAAAATGCATTTTTATAAGCATATAAACATCAAGTAAGTATATGATATGATTAGACATGCTTTCTTAAGAATTATATTGAGCAAATGAAAGCTAAGAAAGATCTTAATGAAATTAATGATCAAGTTATGAGATATAGAAATTTAAAAGATCAACGAGCGAACATTGAGCTTATGAATTGAATGAACACTGAATACTTATTATTCAGATGATATAAGAGCTAATAAATATCAGAAATGATATTAATAACAGATTGAGCAGCGAGCAAAATGGCGAGCATCTTAAAGTCTGATATAAGTCAGATAGTGGTTCTAATCCACTACAGATTGTGAGCAACCGAGCCAGAGCCAGAAACTAACAGAGCACAAATAACCAGTAACAGTGAGTTGTAGATTTCACTTTAACAGCATATTATGTGAATTGAGACTTTTGTTGCATGATTCTGATTTATTTGGCATTCTGATATTGAGCTTATTGATATATTGTCATAGTATATTTACTATGAATTGTTGAGCTGAGTACTTCTTCTTCTAGATTCGATTCTTTGACGAGTCATTTGATTGTTAAGCTTAACACCATCACTATTGCTCAGTGTTGGGTTAATGTTAGGCTTATGATGTGCTGATTTACGTGATGAAAGCACAGAGGGTAGCTAGAGCTGAGCATTCCGATGATATCCATATAGAGCTTTTACTGGTAGCTAGCCCAGTACGTGGCTGATCCCCACTAATGATGCGTGTGTATGGATTTATCATCATCCGAGCATTCCTTATGAAATTGTCTAAAAGTCTCAAGAGCAACAACAGTTTTATAGCTAGGAGCTGAGCAAAGTCGCGCATCAAAAGAGCATTAATTGGCCAATGACCCTTCGAGATTGAGCTGTGCATGAGCCTAGTGCAGTGCATATAGAGCTGAGCCGTGCATGAGCCGAGTGCAGTGCATGTGCTTCCGCGTTCATAATTGCATGTTAAATGTGAAATTCTACATTCTCACTAAGCAAATAAGCTTACCCGTTGTTGCATTATTTTTCAGGTAAAGGCAAAGGATTGGCTGGACCTAGTACATAGGTCAGGAATCTGAAAGAGCTTGAAGTGCATTAGAACCTGTTTCAACATCTTGGTATTTGGATGATAATAGAGCTTTGGGGTTCGGGTTTAGTTTATATTATGTGATTTGGTGTAATAGTCTAGATGTTTGTACTTTGATACTTAAATTCTATCTCTGTTTGTAATTGTCAAGACCGTCCCTTACGGGACAGTCCTGAATGACTAGGTCCCAAGGAGCAATACAGCATCAATCACAACTAAGATAGAATTAATAAAATGCGGAATTAAGTCATTACAGAAATTAGGATTATTTTACAATAAGTTTAAAAGTAAACTACAAAAGGGCACAAGGACATTAATCTAATACATAATCACAACACATAGCACTGATCTACCCAAACCACCACCATTATTGCCATCAATCAATATCAATTGCAGATTCAGTAGTGGTCTAATGACTTCAAATTCAAGCGTGCAGATCCTAAAGACTTGGGTCAGCTGGACCTTCTCCTTTTATTAAACCTGTAAAAAGATTCAACAACAACTGTAAGCGGTGCTTAGTGAGATTATAGATTTAACAGTTAACATGCCATGACAATTTTAAGCGGAGACTTGACTTTGACTTTTGACTTTTATCTCTGACTTTGACTTTAAGCGCGATTTTGACATGACTGCCGCTATCAGCCAGACATTGTGAGACATATGACTTAAGATCGGATGATGTTTAATCCCACGCACACGCTTTTAATTGTGGGGGCCAACCACATACTGGGCTAGCTACCAGTAAGACGACATGGGTAAACATCGGAGTAGACTTAATCACAGACTGACATGGACTTTCTCAGACTTGAATTATACGGAAGCATATGAAAGTATTGATATCAAGGCAATTGGCATTCAAAGTAATGAATCAAGATAGCAACAATAATATATCCAAGACTAATTCAGACTGTAAAGACAAATGTGCATGATGATATATTAAAAGCTATCATGATCCACAGGGCATCACCGTACCAAGGTGTGCACAGGTCACATTCTAGCTGAGCATATGGACTTTCAAAATAAAGCTAGAACAACAATATGTCTCACAGGAAGACAAGCATGTATACAGTTATATTTATAACTCACAGTTACTGGTTTATTGCACGACTGTTGACTTTAACTTTCGCAAGCGGATTGAATCCACCACCTGAGTTATTTCAGGATTTAGCAATTGACTTTATAGACTTTAGCTTTGACTTTAATGACTTTGGCTCTGACTTTGGCTTTGACTTTGGCTTTGACTTGCTTCTCTGACTTTGGCTTGACTTTATTAACTGATCTTGGCTTTAAGTGCTTTAACTTGACTTTTCTGGCTTTGCTTTACGGACTTTGACTTTACAACATGGTTCAGATTTAGCTGAACCTGTTAATTGTACGAAAACTTAGTTACATAAACTTTTATTGACTTTTTCGTGTTATCTCAGACTTTATTGGGTCACACTTGACTTTAAAGCTTAGATTCGACATGATTGTACTGAATTTATGAGCTTTTATACATTTCATGGATATATGTGACCCATTTGGTCATTCTTTCGACTCAATCTTATAATTTGAACCCATATGAATGCATGTAATGTCATGATATGCATATGCATAATCAACCTATATCTATATGCATTCAATCGAATGTTCTTATAATTGAATGTATACATGATAATGGTACTTTATTGCTTACATTATAAAATAGGACCTTCATGTGAATTTTACAACTTAATTTATATACATATGCTTAATTATATCTTTATATTATGATGACTTTGTTTAAAATATAAGCTAAGTGTTTATAAACTTTGAGCGTTTAATCAGCTTAAATCATCTGTATCATCAATTACATGTCTATGTTTTGATATTCTATTCGATGATCTCACACATGCTTACATTCTTTAATTTGATGCAACTTTGTTGATTTATATGTATCGATGTAAAGTGTGATCACACATACATGTATTTAACTTTAATTAAAATATCTAAAAATATAAGACATCCGAATTGATCATTCGAATCCGGACCATCCGAACCTGGGCATCCGGATTCGGACCATCCGAACAGCACATCCGAATTGGGCATCCGGACCGGGCCGTCCGAATTGGGACCGTCCGAGTTCGGTTCAATCTTCCATCCGAAACAAGCATCCGAGATTGGAGCATCCGAATTAGGACCCGAACTGTGCATCACATCCGAATTCGGTTCCAACCGAATTTGGATTCGTTACTTATAATTTTTCCAGAAAATGTTCTTGGTGTTCTAACTTTATTCATACGGATTTTTCACCAAAATTCACTAAAAACCGATTTTAAAAACATGCAATGTAATTTAATGTTATACTATCATATTTGGGTTGTTTTTATACAATTTTTCCTATCATAAACATCATTATTAAATCAAAATCGTCCAAAATCCTTTCTTTTTGTCAAGAACACAAATTTTCACAAAAACTCAGATTTTTACTTAAATTGGACGATCTAACCTACAATTTTTGCTTCTGTCACTTTTATATACTTAAATACATGATTATCTATCGAAATTTTCAACATGCAATGACAAATTTCGTGTTTTAAAACTTTGGTTTCAGTTTTTATCAAAACCGAACCAAACTCATAATATTTCGAAATTAAATCAAGTATTACCTTAAATCTTTGTAGTTTCTTGTTGATTGATGTTGCTTGTAACCTTCTTTGGTCTTGAATCTTCAATTAATACAAGAATTAAGGAATCCTTGATAATTTTCTTGAGGAAGCCGTAGGTAGAGTGAGAAGGAAGAGAGAGGGTGTCTAATTTTCTTAAATGATGATTAATGAGCATAAATGCTCATTTCTTGTTTTTATATATGAAATTTTAATAATTATTCTATTTAACCCCTCACACTTTTGTTATTTTGCATCTCTTTTAAGTTTTATCATCTAAATGCTTTGAAACAATTATATAATTTAATTAACTAATTTCATTACTTAGTTAAATTATAAATCAAATAATGTAATAAAATTACATTATTAACTCTAGTACTAAAATTAAAGTTGGGTTAAAAGCTAGGTTGTTACAGTAATTAACTTTATTTCCGCAATTGTTAATTTTATCTTAGTTTCCTGATTGATATTGCATTGCTACTGGGCCTAGACTTGAGACCTTTGAGAAAACAGAGGGTCTCACACTAGGAGCCTATTTCTAGGCTCCTTTAATTAACTATAAGGGATTGACACAAATGGTCCCTTGACTTTTACATAGAAATAAACTTACAAGGAAATAAATACAAGACTAACATTAACTAAATAATTATTACAAAATAAGTCCACATGATCGAAATTAAATATCTATCAATCTCCCCCTTTTCGATCAACGTGGAGGTCCTGGGACTCTGGCGTGGTCGGTAGATTCGCGGAGTCCAAGGATGACGTCGAATCGTCTGATCACTTGTCTCATACGTAGCCTTTCGTTCAAGAGTTCAATGCCGCTGAGGGTATCCTGAATTTCCTTTGGTGAGCATCTTTGTTCTGGATCTGGTTGAGCATCATATTCTTGGACTTTTCGAGAAAGCGCAGCTCTAACCAATCTGAGAGTACCGTCGGAGTAACAGGGAAGATCCTCGAACCTTTTGATCATTTCCGATTCACAAAAATGACACCCGGGCCTCCTCTGAAGATAACTCTGTAGGCAGGATGGTGGGCGAGAAGGAAGCTGTCTTGGTCAGGTGCTCGTAGGCCCACTTTAACCATCGCGCTCTCTATCGCCATTTGGAAATCTCTGAGGCACATGATAATAGAGCGGCAGTTCATACTTCGAACAAGGGCACCTACGGCAGTCATGTAAGACAGACGTTTTTTAATATGATTTTTTAATCGGTTGTGTAAGAATTCAACGTCGTCCACACTTATGACGTCCAAATCATTCTCGTAGAACTCCTCAACTGTGCCATCTACTCTTTCTACCTGAAAGGCAGGATAGTATACTTTTGCTCTTCTGCACATGGTCATGGTCAGGAATTTCTTTATCTTTGATTTTGAGACTTTGGATCTTCTCTCCCTGAGCATTAGTTGATTGTATTCGGCCTATTCAGCTTTGGTCACGTTGGTTAGTTCCATTAGTAAGCGTCTGCTGAAAGACCCAGGCTTTTTTCTGAATACCATCTTAAACCGTTCTTCTAGGTTTGGATTTTGAAATTGTTCCGGAGGAAACTTTTGAAGGAATTCTTTGAGGCCCTGAACGGGGGGTTCTTCTACTTCTGATTTTTTAGCTTCTAACAGTTTTAATATTGTCCCCCGCCGTTCTTGTCTTAGTTCCTCTTTCTCTTCAGGTGGTAGTGTTTGTACTTTTCCCTTTGAAAATTGGTCTACCCAATATAAATCATCTGTCCTATATTCACCGGGTTCTAAAGGGGTCTCATCAAAGCAATCTACCCTCTTGGTTTCTGAAGGACCTGGTTGTTGAGTTTGTTGGACTGGGGGAGGACTTGGAGATCTTGGCGGGCTTTGGACTAGATGGGATTCTTTTAGTGATGGGGGAGCTTGGATGGATGATAGAATTTCTTGTTGTGGAGCTGGTGGTTGTGAGTTTAGGAAATCAAAGGAGGAAGATGATGATTTTTTAGGTGATTCAGGCTCAGGCTTAGGTAAGATTAAAGGTTCGTTGTCCTCAGTATCGGAGTCTGAGTCAGACACCAATATGATTTCAACTTTCTCGTGTACAGGCTCGAACTCAACCAAAGCTGTCATTGGATCCAGTGGAGCTGGACCCTCGAACATGGGCTCGTCTTCTATCATCAGATATTCCTGAGCCTCTTGCATCTTTTCCCCTGACCCCTGAACCTCTGTAGATTCTGTTTCGGCTCCCCCTACAATCAACATAGGGTCCTCAGACTGAATTTTCTGGCGCTTCTCCCCCTCATGGCGATCAGGGTCGTCCTGATCGTCACGTTTTCGTTTCTGGGACTCAGCCTGAGGACGACACTGAAGCTCTATGTCAGCAGACTCAAGACGGTCCATTCTGGAGTTGAGTTGCTCCTGGACTTGAAGGATCAGGCGAGTTAGCGCGTCTATCTTGTCTGATAGCTCTGTAATCTGTGTCTGGACTGAATGGGATCCTGGTGGAGGCAGATCCTCAGAAGCGACACCCTTACCCTTTATAAATGACAGAAGTGCGGTATGACGTTCTTCAGCAGCCTCCTTTTGGGCGTCCAGGTCAGCCCGGGTAACAACTCCGGCAGCACGTAAAGCTGCCATTAGCATCTCTAGATTGATTTCGAGATGGCCTGAAGTGGATGGCATTGATGAAGCCACTCCAGGTCTTCCTTCTGTCATTTCTGGCTTCATAATGGGATGCGCAAATCCAGAAGTTTGTGGAGCCGTCACAGAGGCAGCTCTAGGGGATGCCACAAAGGCATCGTGCGGTGTGTGTATGGGTGGGGAGGGAATTGTGAAAGAAAGAGGGTCGGTCACGTGGGCCGGAGTGTGACCTCGTTCAACACCGCCACTCTCCGAATGAGAGGGCGATGGCATATGTGGTATATCCCCGTGGAATGAAATAGCACCCTGTTGGGAGGATGCTAAGTGGGTGGTGGGGGTTAGTTCGACCATCAGACTAATGGTGTTTGAGTGGGTTGTCTGGCTGATTGGGCTGTGGTCACCCTCAGATGTGACTTCTATCCCTCGTACAACAGAGACGGTTCGTTCAGAATCCGCCGCCTCTGCTGCCTCACCTGCTTCTCCCTCGCTTACGCGCACAGTCTCCCGCTCACCTAATCCCATTGATTGTTGTACCTCCACCATTTCTCCCTCTTCCTCACTCAATTGAACCTCACCTTCGGACTGGCTAGGCTCAGTCGGTTCTGACTCAGCCTCATCCGGATAAAACTCTCTAATATATGTCCGAACCCTTTCCGATTGCACTGCCCTTAGAATAAGGGACAGTGGGATAGTCATTACCAGCGCTGAAGGAGCCCCTTTTGGCAGATTTAGCTTTTGGATTGCCATGGTTGGGTAGACGTCTGCCTCTGGACGCTCATGAATGTCGTCGTCATTGTCCATGGCATACTGGATGATCAGTTGTAGGAAACGTTGGAGAGGGATGTATTTGTGTCCTCTTTTGGTGCCCCTTTCCATATGAACTCTCTTCAATTCCTCGAAGAGGAATGCTGCATAGTCCACGTGTCTGTAGTAGGCAAAGCCAGCGAACATGGCTAGCACTTGGGCGGATGCGGAGTCGTGACCAGAATGCTTTGCAGTGAAACATTTGTTGAGGACGTCAAACAAAATCCTCCAATGAGACTGAAGATTTTTGGTCTTAAAGTCTGAAGGCATGGTGAGAGGGTCGTCGTAACCCAAGGCTTGTATTTCTGAGAGGGTTTCTTGGACGGAAGGAATGGGAGCAAATTGAAAGCGAGTTGGAAAATAGGCTTCGAGAGGTAGGTGAAGTATATGGCGTATGGCGGCGGTGGTTATTTTGACTGGGACACGGTCGATGGTGGTAGTGAAATGAGGTTCGACATCGGGGACAAACTGCAATCGGTTCCAGAATTGTTGCAGATAGATTTTGGGGACGGCGATGGCTGTAGAGAGAGAGAGTAATAGACTGGGTGGTGAGTGAGGATGTCGAAGGCTGGTGTTTGGGGTTCTTTGGTGAGGATGGACACGTCAAGCTGCCAATTATGTGGCATGAACTCAACGAATTTAGATGGTGGAAGAATAGAACTTCGGGTAGTTGGGCATTATTGTTGGGAATGGGGGGATGGGGTATGGTAAGAACGACAGCGGGTTCCATCATTCCTGTAAAGGTGCATCAAAGTTAGAATAGAAGACTTTAAATGAGAAGACATTGATATGAAGTCTAGATAAGTGTGAAATAGAAACTGTTTGATCTGTTTACAACATCGGGTCTTTATTAGTAGAATAAAATTCTACTGAATAAAGTCCAAAGTCAATCGTTAAGAGACCAATGCTAGAACAGGCATTTTCACTCAAACACTCATCCTAACTCTAAGATAGTGCACCGGAATGAAAATCTTTTTGGAGATTTGATTTATAATGAAAATGCAACAAGTGAAAAAATTGAAAAATATGCTAAGCGTTGGATTTTGGATGGACCGAATTCGGATGAACAGTGTTCCCAAATTCTGATCCTGCCGAAATCCGGATGATGAATGATGAATGATACATGATGTCCGAATTCGGATGATGTGAAGAATGATGATGGTCCGAATTCGGATGGAGACCGAAATTGATGTATGCAATGATAATGAATGGACCGAATTCGGATGGAACACAGTGTTTGAAGACTTAGACTTGATGAATATTTGAAAGTTCTCTGAAGGGCCGAATTCGGATGGAATATGCATTTCGGATGAGGTCCGAATTCGAGCAACAGTTTATGATGAACTAACTTAATGAAAATTTCGGACGTTCTTTGAAGGACCGAATTCGGATCAACAGTGGTCCGAGTTCGAATGCACAGTGTCCGAATTCGGTCTATGAATTATGAAAAACTTGAAATTATGTCTAAGTGGGACATCCGAATTCGGGGCCTGGTCCGAATTCGGACGTCCGAATTACAGCAGTGCAGTTAATGAGTTAATGCAACATGCAACGTGAACAGTGGTGATTGTGACAAAAATGCGTGAAATTACAGATCCTAGACTAAAAACATATAAAGAACATTTTATATAACTACAACTAAGTAAATAAAACACATTAAAGGACCTAAAATTAGTAAAAACCGAAAATGAAAACTACTAAAAATTTGAAAATCAAACATAAAATATGAAGTTAAAAGCTGGAATAATGGTTAAAAAATTTTACCTTGTAGTGCCGAAGTCGAGAAAGGCAAGAAAAACGAATAGAAATGGTGAATCACAAAGCTTGATAGGATGGTTATGGTGGTTCGGCGGTGGAGTTGTTCGTCGGAAGAGAGAAAGAAAGAAGAGAGAAGAAGACTTGAAGATGAAGAAAATGAGGATTGACCGTTGACCCGCCCCTTTTTAAAGGAAGCGGGTCTGGTCGGGTCTAAGGGATCCGCACCCAGAAGTGAAGTGGGCCACCGGATTTTTTGTTTCAAAACACACCAAAAACATAAACAAAATATTTTGGGCCTTAACCTATATAGAAACAAAATTTTAAAAACAATTTTGGTCCAAATGTATTACATCTTTTTGTAGTTTTCAGTGAAATAAAAATAAGCAATTGCAAAATAAGATATTTTTGATATTTTCTTTAAGTATTTAAGGTAAGACTAGATAAAATAAAATAAAATAAAATAAGATAAAATATTTTTGGCTTTTTGATAGATTTGAACAAATATAATCTTTTTGAGATTTTCTGACCTATTAAGTTAAACTGATTAAAAGAAACTAAAGTAACCAACCTAAAAATTAGAATTAACCTAATAGAAATAATAAAAGTAAAAAGGAACAAAAAATTATAAAAATTAACATCCTAACTATACTCCCCCTCAAATAAATACCTATTCGTTTCCTTTTCTTTTTCAGATTAAGTCCTTGAACCTGTTTAGCCTTAAAAGATACAGACAAACCTGGATTACGTTTGCGTCCCACTCAGTAATGAACAATTCACACAGCAATTTGTCAGGATCATTAATTATTAAAGATGTACATAGATAAGGAAATATTGAGATTTAATTTTGTGACATAATCCTTAAATTTAAATAACAGATATTTTATAAAATAAAGGAATTTCAAACATGATAGATTGAAATAGAATTATTTAAGACAATATCTAATATTTAATTGGAAGGCGGATTCAACATGCCGATATGGAATACTAAAAACTGAAAACGAGGTTCGTCTAAAGCTTTAGTAAAGATATCCGCAAGTTGATATTCCGTGCCAACAAAATACAACTCAATCGTTCCCTTTTCTACGTGATCTTTAATAAAATGATACCTGATATCTATGTGTTTTGTTCGAGAGTGCTGCACGGAATTGCAAGAGATGGCAATTGCACTTCGAGAATCGCAGTAAATTGGGATATTGGTGAGTGAGAATCCATAGTCGCGTAATTGTGTTCTCATCCAGAGCACTTGAGAGCAACAGCTTGCAGCTGCTACATACTCAGCCTCAGCTGTGGATGTTGAAACACAATTCTTCTTTTTGGAGGACCAACTCACCCGTCTATCTCCCAAGAACTGTATTCCTCCCGTTGTGCTTTTTCTGTCAACTCTACAACCTGCAAAATCAGCATCTGAAAAAGCGGTAAGATCAAAATCGGTTCCCTTTGGATACCATAGACCAAGATCGGGTGTACCCTTAAGATAACGAAAAATGCGTTTTACCGCAGTTAGGTGTGATTCTTTCGGGTCGGCCTGAATGTGAGCACAAAGACATGTTGAAAACATTATATCAGGCCTACTAGCAGTCAGATACAGTAAGGATCCTATCATCCCTCTGTAAGTTGTATTATCGACACTTCTCCCAAAAGGATCGGTGTCTAACTTACAGTTGGAGGCCATGGGAGTTGCGATACTCGTGCAAGAGTCTAACTTATACTTCTTGAGAATGTCAAGAGTATATTTCGACTGGTTCACAAAAATCCCATTCTCAAGTTGTTTGACTTGTAATCCGAGGAAAAAATTCATTTCCCCCCATCATACTCATCTCGAACCTGGACTCCATTAGGGCTGAAAAATCCTTACAGAAATTACTGTCAGTAGATCCAAATATAATGTCGTCGACATATATCTGTACTAGCATTATGTGTGGGCCTTCCTTTTTCGTGAACAGAGTTGTGACCACCACACCTTTACTGAAACCGGCAGAGATAAGAAAATTAGAAAGACTATCATACCATGCGCGAGGTGCTTGTTTTAAACCATAGAGGGCTTTGTCTAGCACATAAACATGGTCAGGTTTATGTGCGTCAACAAATCCTTGTGGTTGTTCAACGTACACCTCTTCGTTAAGTTCACCGTTAAGAAAGGCAGTCTTGACGTCCATCTGGTACACTTTGAAGTCCTTGTGTGCCGCGTACGCCAAGAAGATTCTGATCGCTTCGATCCGTGCAACTGGAGTGAAGGTCTCGTCATAATCTATCCCTTCTTGTTGTCGGTAGCCTTTGGCAACAAGTCTCGCTTTATTCCTTATCACAATGCCGTTCTCATCTCGTTTGTTCTTAAAGATCCACTTAGTTCCGATCACTGTACGGTCTTTTGGTTTGGGAACTAACCACCATACTCTAAGCTGTTCAAACGTGTTGAGTTCCTCTTGCATTGCAACTATCCATTCTGGGTTTTTTAGGGCTTCATCCACACGAGCGGGCTCTATCATACTAAGGAATGATGCAAAGACACATTCATTAGCAAACGCCCTACGTGTTTGGACTCCAGTTGAAACATCACCAATGATCTGATCGGTTGGGTGACTTCGGGTCCATTTAGTCTCGTGTGGAAGGGGTGCTCGGTATGGAATCTCAGTGGTTAAAGTGGGGATGGATGAAGATTCATGGTCAATGGTTTCAAGTGATGGTACCACTGGTTCCGGTTCGAGTTCCGAGTGTTCAGATGAAGGAAGGATATTTGGCATTATATGTGAGGGTATTACAGGAGTAGATTCAACTGCGGATGTATCAGTGGATGATGTCGATGGATGAGGGTATGATGTGGATGAAGATGGAGAGGATAAACTTTGAGGTGCAGTTGAATTAGATGGATTACCTACATTATTGACAACATTAGACACATTAGCATTAGGACCGAAAAATTCTACGTAAAAAGGATCAAACAAATTAACTAAATCGGAAGAAGAAAAAGAAGTAGGGTTAGTAGAAGAGTCTCCAGGCATTTGTGTAATGCGATGTCCTGTATGATCAACTTCGTGTGCCAGTTCAGCCAACTCATCAAATGTGACATGCACACTTTCATTGACTGTCCTGGTTCGGGTATTGAATGCGCGATAAGCCTTCGAGTTGGATGAGTATCCAATGAAGATCACTTCATCCGCTTTTTCGTTAAATTTCCGGAGGTTGTCTTTATCGTTCAGCACATAGCACCTGCAACCAAATACACGTAAGTACTTGATAAAAGGCACTTTATTCAAAAAGAGCTGATAAGGAGTTTTATTGAAGCGCTTATGGATAATGGAGCGATTCTGTGTATAGCAAGCTGTTGATACGACTTCGGCCCACAAGAATGAAGGTAGCTTTGAGTATGTTAGCATTGTACGAGCGGCTTCCACAAGGGTACGGTTACGCCTTTCAACTTCTCCATTTTGTTGTGGTGTTCTAGCAGCAGAATATTGATGCTGAATACCTTTGGATCGAAGGAAGCCCTCAACTACCGAGTTCTTGAACTCTGTGCCGTTATCGGATCTGATTGATTGAACTGACAGCTGTTGTTGGGTTTTGACACTCTTTATAAAATCTATGATTTCTTGAGCCGTCTCATCCTTGGATCGCAAGAACTTAACCCAGGTACATCGTGAGTAGTCATCAACGATAACCAACACATATCGCTTGCCATTTATGCTCTGGGTCCGCATCGGTCCGCATAAATCCATGTGAAGTAACTCCAATACTCTTTTCGTTGATGGTTCGGGTTTTGGTTTGTGAGATGATCGTTTCATCTTTCCTTTCTCACAAGCTCCACAGAGATGGTCTTTTTCATAACGCAATTCAGGGAGACCTTTGACCAGTTGTTTCGCAGCCAGCTTGTTGATATTGTCAAAGTTCAAGTGGGATAACCTTCGATGTCACAACCAAGAGTCTTTTGAAGAGGCTTTTGATAAGAGGCAAATGCTATCCTTTACTATGAGCTTGGCTACGTCTATGGTGTAAAGGTTAGAGTTACGGGAACCAGATAAGATTTCTTTTCCATCCATACTCCTTACACTACAGTTCTTAGCCCTAAACGTTACTTCTAGTCCTTTATCACAGAGCTGTCCTATGCTAAATAGGGTATGTGATAATCCCTCAACATAGTCAACGTCCTTGATGACTAGATTATTTAGAACTAAGTCCCTGTATCCTTTTATATGAGCCTGATGGTTGTTCCCAAATTTTACCGTCCCCCAATATTGTTCAACTACGTTGGACAACAATTCTCTCCTCCCAGTCATATGCTTGGAGCAACCCGAATCCATATACCAGATGGATTTAGCCTGAAAAACAAATAAACTCATATAATGAAAAACTATATGCATTCAAACACATCCATCTTTTATTTACTATCAAACCGTGTTCTGAACCGAGATGTTCAGAAAACATGATGAGTTAAGACCGCGTCCTGAGCTGTGTGCACAGAAGCCAAACGTGTCGGTTTAAGCACAACCGACAAGCAAAAGAACGGGTCCTAGTCTATGGTAACTAGAAGCCATTTCATTGAAGAACGGGTCTTGATCAGAAGTAACCAAGAACCATCTGCATAAAGATCATACAACTTTGGGTACGCATCTCAATATGGGTCCCTTTTTGTTAGTAGTTCCAGGTGTAAATGGCACATGTGCAGTATTAGGAACCCATTTAGCATTTATGTGTGGTCCGGATGCATAGCCCTTTGGAATCCATTGAAGATTTGATTAATTGGGCTTTGGAACCTTAGGCAATGAAATTGCCTTCGGTTTTTGACTTTTTGAGACCTTTTTGACCTTTGCTTTGGTTTTGGGCCTCGGCAACGGACAAGTCTCATTTTTATTTGTGGCTGATGATGCAACATTTTTTATTTTCTTTTTCCGAATTCTTTTAACAGGGTATGGCACATAAGCATTCATTTCAGGAACATGTCGTCTATAACGAGTTGGACATAAATTAAATAATTCTCTGAAAGAGTACTTTAAACAAGCAGAAGAATTCGATACATTGTTACACACATTGTTTGCAGAGATTACCGACATCCTATCTCTAGAAACAAAGTCACTTGCCATTATAGCCTTCTTCACAAAAAAACTTGAAAAATCCAGCATGGTGGTTTTAGGAGCTCTTCTTACATAATCTGTAGGAACAAAACGATTAGAGTTAGTATGCATGGAAGATTTAGACTTTACAGAATTTTCTTTTTGTTGGTGAGTGGGTTTCTTAAAAAGACTTGGATTGGATCTGAGTCTTTTTAGAAACCTCATTTTTAAACGGTTTTGAGCACTCACCTTTATAAATGAAAGAAGAAGTTTCAGCTTTAGACTTACCTTTGTTGGATGACACACATGGGATTTTGGTGGAATGAGAAGCTGTTTGTTCTTTTGAAAAATCTTTCAACTTTTGAGAAACCATGTCAAAATTTTCTCTATAGACAGTTAATTCCACAAATTGTTGAAAAGTTTGATTCACCAGTTTTTCTTCACTCTTAAGAAGAGCTTATTGAAAATCAAGAGATTTCTTTTGAGACGACTTCAATTTCTTTTCTAAAACAGTAATTTGATGTTGAAGAACTTTTGTAGGAATATAAAGTCGAGGAATTGGTTTTACAGGTTCTGTTTTCAATTCAGCTTCTGAATAAGTTGACAAGAAGTCTTCCTCTAAAGTGGGTACTCTAGATGGATAACTCTTGTTAAGTTCTTCATATTGAAAAGAAATTTCTTTTTCTTTATTTTCAACACGTTTCTCATTCTCTTGGTTTAAAACTTCTTTTGATGACTCAAAAAAGAAAGATTAAAGTCCAGCTCCCATATAGTTCATGTCATAAAATAAAGGTAAAATTTTTTGGGCCTTTTCCATATATTTAGGATTTTTAAAACCGATTCCTTGTTTAGAATGGTAAAACCTAGTTTCTTTGGGCTGATTCAAGTGAATAGTTTGTTCAGTTTGACCCCTTTTTAAAAATGCATCGTCAAGGGTCTTTATTCGTGAGTACAAACTTATTCTTTCTTCTTCAATCATTTTATATATTTCTAAACTGTCTACATTTTCCATACTTACTATCTCTAATTCTTTTGAAAGTACAGATATTTCTTCTTTTAACGAGAGTTTTTCATTCGACAACCTATCCATACAAGATTCAAGGTATTTGTTCCTGTCCTGAACATCTACTTTTTCGATTAGCATCTGTTTTATGACATTGTGATTAGTTAACCACTTTGATTGATATAATTCAGACGACTCTTTTAAAGTTTGAGCTAGATGTTTAGCTTGCACACACTTTTCAGTTTCAGCGTTTAACCTAGCTTCTAGATCAAGTATATGTGTGTGCAACGTACATTCAGTATTTACAGATAAATTATTTACATGCTCTTGAATGTAACAGGAATATACCTCTTGTGTCTCTGAACCGGATGATGAGCATTCGGGATCGTCGGATTTAGCCATCAGACATGCTGGTGGATTTGTCATTGTCTCCCCCTTATCAGCATTGTCTGAACTTGAAGCAGTGGAAATGGCACAGTGATCCAACCCCAGACGATCAACCATATAACAATTCTTGCCCTTATCATCCTCGTCGTCGGTATCTTTAGCATCCCAATAGTCTTCCTGGGCGACGAGAGCCATGGCATCGGTTCTTTTCTTAGCGGCTTCCAACTTCCGCTCATAGTAGCCTACGTCTCTGTCAAACTTGTTGTTGCATTCCTGAGCAAAGTAGCCCGGTTTCCCACATTTATAACAGAGACGCTCCTCGGTGTCTTTTGGTTCATCGGCTCGCGGCCTCTTATCCCTCCTTTCAACCGGCCTCTTGTCGGTGCGACGAGGTTCTCGGCTTCCATCTCTCCGTTTGTCCCTACGATCATTCTCTCTCCTATCGTCTCTGCGGTCGTCCCTACGGTCATCACGACGATCGTCCCGTCTATCATAGTCTCTCCTGTCATCTCTACGATCATCACGCCTATCGTCTCGACTTTCATAACGGCGATCATCTTGATAGTCGCGTCTATCGTCATACCTCCTCTCATCCCTGTCATCTCTGCGATAGTCATCCCTACGATAATCATCGCGTCGGTCATCTCTCCTTTCATCTGAGTAGCTCCGCGGACCGGTGTCATAGCGGAGCTGATTGTTAGTCTTGTTGGAGAAATGTCGTTGTTGTAGACGATTTGTCCACAAGGCTATTTGTTCCTGAATCACGGCTTCTTCCTCATCCATTACCTCACGTGGAGGAGAAGCATAGTTGTACTGAGACGAAGATGAACCTTGTGCAAAAGATGCAGTGGGAATATTCGTGTTGTTGATCAAGGCTAGGGAATCATTGGGTTTGATGCTAGTGTTAGCAGATAGCAGCAAAGATGCGAGCTGATTGGCCCTCTGTTTCTGGTGATCCACATCCCCTTGATACTTTTTCAGCTCTTTGAAGACGACATTGATTGATACTTCGGGAATATTCAGGACTCGTCGTGTGGCCCGGCATTCAATCTGCCACTCGGGGGCTAAGGCTGAAAAGAACTGGATGTTTATGTCATCCTTGTCCTTTTTGATGTGCAGTTTGTTTAACTCATTCAGTACTGCACAGAACCTTGTAAACGTAGCCTGCAGGGACTCCCCGTCTTTCACACGGAATTCAGTAAACTTAGCCTTAGCTTCCTCTTTTTTGGCTCGGTCATCTAGATCTGCCCCCAACATTTGCACTTCTAATTCGTCCCACATTTCTTTAGCAGACATTTTGCTGTCTACTCCGACCAAAATATCAGTAGGGAGGGCCTGGTAGATCAGATACTCAGCCCTCTTATCGGCATGTTGTCTGTCACGCTCGTGTCATTAGTTGTTTCTCTCTCAACCTTAGATACGAGTACAGGGGGGTCAGCCTCGGGTCTAGCCGTGATTTCCCGATAGTAGATAACGGGGCCTTCAGAGATGGATTGAAGCATTAGGTTTCCAAGGGGTTGCATTCTGAGAAATTTGAGGAACCAGGATTTCCATTGTTCATACTCGTTAGGATACAGAACAGGTGGTCTGTTCTCGGATCCGAGTACGAGAGCTTCTCGAGACATGTTTTAGGGTGCTGATTGAACAAACAAGATCTTGAAGGTGGAAACTTGAATCGGATGGACTGGACGGTGGATGAATAGTACACTGGATGGTACTGATTCGGATCTAAGGACTGAGTTCGGATGAAGCCGAATTCGGATGAATAGCAATTCGGACAAGGACCGAATTCGGATGTACACACTGGTTCGGACACAAACCTGATTCGGATGATTGAAGCCTGATGAACCGAATTCGGATGAACCGGATTCGGATGAACAGTGTGGACTTCGGATGAATGGAGGAACCAAATTCGGATGGTCCGGATTTGGGTGAACAGCGGGTATTTCGGGTGAACAGTTGATATTTCGGATGGACACTTAGGAAATTTTCCAGGAAGGGGGACCGAATTCAGATGGTCCGGATTCGGTTGATCCGAAATGGAAATGGTCCGAAATGAGAATTTAAATTAAAGCACAAGTCAAATGATGAAAATGAAAGTGCCTGATCTGAACTTCGGATGAAGTTCGGATGGGACCGAAAGAAGGTCCGAAATGGGCACAATGATGGTCCGAAATACACCTAAATGTGGTCCGAAATGGACCGAAATGTGGTTCGAACTAGGGTATTAGATGGTCTGAGATGGTCCGAAGTTAGGGTCCTAGATGGTTCGAAATGCTACAGTATGGTCCGAATTACAGCAGGTATTTAACAGATATTCAAATTTCAGAACAGTTCAGACTTTGATTTTAGCAGATTTAAGGTCTAAATTTGTTTCTAAATGATTGGGAAACTATTTTAAACACTTTTGATGTTTTAAAATATACCAAAACACTTAAAAATCAGTAAAAACCGAGCAAAAACCCACTAAAACCCATATTTTTGAAACTTTAAAAACAGCCGATTTTAATGATGATTTTGATGGAAAGATTGAACCTAATTAGCTCGAAATCAGTAGAAGATGATAATGGGATGATTATAGGACAGTAATAACATAAAAACAGCAAAAAAAATGAGGATTAAAAGGGTCTAACCGAAAGAAAAATGAAGAACACGATGAACTTGATGAAGAAGATGAAAAACCCAACAGAATCCGATTCCTTTAAAGTTGAAATCCACCTTTTAGCTCTGATACCAATTGTTGTAATGTAATCCCAGTAGAAATCAGCACAATAATGTTTCTTTTATCAAACACAAGAAGAATAACACTCAATAATTGTGTAATGATTAAGAGACAAAGAGAATGTTTGAGAGAACACAAAAGTGGAGGCTGAGAATAATTTCTTTGTATTCAACCGTGTGTGCATTTACAAACCCTAGGAGCCTATTTCTAGGCTCCTTTAATTAACTATAAGGGATTGACACAAATGGTCCCCTTGACTTTTACATAGAAATAAACTTACAAGGAAATAAATACAAGACTAACATTAACTAAATAATTATTACAAAATAAGTCCACATGATCGAAATTAAATATCTAACAACATGTTTGGTTAATCTTTCTCTCCAAACTTCATGCAACATGTACAGAACATCAAGCACTAGACATGTTGGTTTGGCATTGCATGCTTCTTATTTAGTAAGCTTGCATTTTGATTAGGGGTGTAGACGAGCCGAGCCGAGCCGAGCCCGAGCCCGTTTAAGCTCGAGCTCGGCTTGTTTAAAAGTACTAGGCTCGAGCTCGAGCTCTGCTCGTTTCGAGCTTCGTATGTAAAGATTGAGCTCGGCTCGGGAATAATTTTCCAAGCTCGAGCTCGGCTCGGGCTCGACTCGTTTATTATATATTTTAATGTTTTTAGTTAATTTTAAAATAATCTTTTAATATAATATATATAACTTGTTATTTTAATATATTTATATTTATTGATTTAAAAATATATTTATATATAGGCTCGTTTAGGCTCGCGATCTCGATATGTGAAGCTCGGGCTCGAGCTCGTTTATTAAACGAGCTCGAATTTAGGCTCGAGCTCGGCTCAGGCTCGTTTAATTCGAGCTTTTTTTGAGCTTTTAGCGAGTCGAGCTCGAGTAGCTCGGCTCCTTTACACCCCTAATTTTGATATAAAAAACAGACTTGTGCTTTGAGCAAGGAAAAAAGCACCCATCAGGCCATCCACTCCTATTTATTTGTCGCATTTGATTCACAAATTACAATGGCCAGTTCAAGACATCTTAAATTTATTTACTTCCATAACTTAAGTATGTCACTAGGTGCTAAAAACATGGATCCTAAACACAATGAGGGTGAGCGCAGGAAAAGAAATTTGACATGATATGGAGATTGTTGACAGCTAAGTTAGAAAAAAAAAAAAAAAAAGTTCAAGGGTTGACTCATAAACATTAAAACCAGAAATACATATTATGGTCCTTACTATCACCCGTTGTAGTCTACTGTCAAAACCACAATGATTAATCAAACTATTTTTTTGTGTATATCTTTACCTTCATATCTTGATGATTATTTGTTTAGGTAATTGCAATTAAAAGATAGTAATATTGTTTAGGTAATCTGTTATGTATACTTTGCTTGTTATATTATTTGAAATATTTCATCCACAAAATTGAAATATTTATATACTTTGCTTGTTATATTATTTGAATGGGTAATAGGTTTGGAAGAAATAGATAAATTGCAACACAAACGTGCTAGGATTAGTTGGAAGGATAATAATGTTGTAAAAACATTTTTAGAAGCTTGCATTCAAGAAGTAACGACTATCGGACGAGATAATGGGGGATTCAAGACACTTTCTTGGATGAAAATTGCGGAAGTTTTAAAAAATGCTCATTGTATTGTTGCTGATCGTAAGCAAATGAAAAACCGTCTTGACTACTTGAAAGGAAAATATGGAGCATGGTTAAAACTTAAAACATAACCGGGAATATTTATGATCCTTCAACCAATACTTTTAACTTAACCCCAGAAGAATGGGAATTGGAATCAAAGGTCACTTACTCACTTTTAATGTTTATGTATTTCTTTATGTTATTCGTTTATTTGTTTAGTTATAAGTTTATTTACCACAGACAAATAAATACATTGAAAAGTTGAGGACTACAACACTTCCATACCCAGATCTTTGTGCAAAATTGTTTGATGGAGTTGTTGCAAGAGGTGTTGAAGGTTGGGGACCCTCTTCAATGGCACCAATGCCAAGTGTGAATCCAGTTGTTGGAACGTTTTTCGATGAAGATGAAGATGAAGATGAAGAAAATGATTTACCACCAAAAGTCCCGACACAAAGTGGGTTATCTCGTTCAAAAAAAAGGAAGGGTAAAAGTTTGGATTCAACGATTGAGACAGAAATTGTAGATGTGTTGAAGATGATGTCTGAAAAGTATAAAGCACCTGAAAAAGTGAACTCTTATTCGTTTGATGATTGCGTAAGTTTAATTGATTCACTAGGATGGGCATCAGATAATCCATTATACGATGTAGCACTTGCAATCATAAGTGATGAGAAAGGTCCCTATAGAGAGGCGTGGATTAAGTTAAAGCCAGAAAGGCGTGAAAATTGGGTTAGGATGATTGGCCGAACAAAACGAATGATGTAGATGGATACTTTAGGTCCCTATGGTAACTTTTTTGATGATATTTTTGGTGGGTATATTTTGGATATGGCAATGTTTAGAGGATATATTTTAAAAACTCTTTTGGTGATATATTCTGGATATGACTATGTTTATGCTAATGACAATGTTCATGATATTTTGGATATGACAGTGTTTATGTTTATGACAATTTTCATGATATTTTGGATATGTTTATAACAATATCTATTGGTAGTATTTTTGTATACTCAAGTTGTTTATATTTATATATTTTGCAAGGTGACAATGGATCACACACAAGAAATGTTATTCTTAATTATTCTAATTTGGTATTTGAGGCGAAGAAATTCTTTAACAAGGATAACAAGGTTGATGGATAACAATTCGGCATTAAGTGGACATGCATATACACAAGAGTTGTTACATGGTTCTAATACGCAATGTCAAGAATTGATGCGACTCTCTCGTGATGCATATATATATATATATATATATATATATATATATATATATATATATATATATATATATATATATATATATATATATATATATATATATATATATATTGTTATGTAGTCACTTCAAAGAAAGAAACTGGTTGAAGGATAGTAGATCTATAAGTGTGGAGGAGAAAATGGCAATGTTCTTGACAATTCTTGGACACAATGAACGCATGAGGATGGTTAAATGAAGATTCCAACATTCCTCACAAACTGTTCATAAATGTTTTCATGAAGTTTTATGTGGAATGATGGAATTCGCTAAAGAAGTTATATGTCCTACATCAATTGATGTGACCTCAAATATGTCAAATCGTCAAAGAGCATTGATGGAAATCTTTCCGGTATGTTTGATATCTATAATTTATAAAACTGTTTACAATGTGTAAGGTATAGCATTTTTTTCTCCTGGAATGAAGGGAGCAATAGGTGCATTAGATGGAACTCTTGTACATGTAGTTGTGCCTGCTACTTGACAAACAGCGTATAGAGGATGAGGTGGAGGTCGATGCTACCAAAATGTTCTAGGGATTTGTGATTTTAATATGATATTCACTTTTGTGTTTGGGCCGGATGGGAAGGGATAGCTCATGATTCAAGAGTACTAATGGAGGTTGTGTTTAATCCAACTTCAGGCTTTCCATTTCCTCCACCAAGTACGTATTGTTTTTAATTATTGTTTAAAGTTTTTATATTATCAATACTAATAATATTATATATGTATATCAATGACAGAAAAATATTATCTTTGCGATGCTGCATATCCTAACACTCGTAGATTTTTGGTTCCGTATCGTAATACAAGGTATTGGTTAGTAGATTTTAGACGACAACGCGCTTTGACATAAGAAGAAAAATTCAATCATGCACATGCACAACTAAGAAATGTCATCGAACGTGCTTATGGTGTGCGGAAGGCAAAATTTCCAATTTTAAAGCAAATGACTCCTTTTCTTTTTTCGGTCCAAAGAAACATTGTGGTTGCTTGCTTTGCAATACATAATTTTATAAGAAAATGCAATATTTATGATCAATTATTTTTGGAATCCAACGACGAGGCTAATGAAGAAGGCGAACAAAATGGAGAAGGCGAAGTAGACGGAACTCAATGGGGTGCTCAAAGTACACAATATATAGCTAATTTTCATGATGAAATTGCCAATCGATTAGTATAGAATGAATCTTTTAATTGTCAATGGATGTTTTATGTTTAATTGTCAATGGAGCTTTCATGTTTAAATATCAATGGATCTTTAAATTGTCAATGAATCATTTATGTTTAATCGTCATTGGATTTTTATGTTTAATTTTGATTTATATATGCTTTTAAATTGTTGAGAGTTATACATTGATGTATATTATTAAATTATTTATTTTTATTAATTTAAAATCTTCATTCAAACCCTAAATTTGATTGAAAAAACAAATAGATTTTTAATTCAGACAGAAGGTTAAAATTGTCATTTTATTTCATTCAGACTGTTTAGTCAACGAAACAATCAAACAGTAATTATCTATTCAGTCATTTCTCTAGTCAGCATTACTTAATCCAGACAGCTCACTAAATATAGACAGCTCTTAATGGAAGATGCAATCAAACAGCCCCTTAGGCTTCTCTTCTGCTCAAGTGAAAAATCGTTTCGAGAATCCTAAGGACGCACAACCATTCATATCTGATTCTCATGTTATCAAGAATAACAAAGTACGGTTTGATGTTAATCAAAAGGCTGCTTCGTGTGATGATTCTGCATCACATAAACCTTGTTTGAAATATTCTTTTAAGTAGTTACTTGATTTACGTCCTGCGAAACTTTGTAATTCAGCTCATGTTATGAATGGTCGTGTATCCCAAGTTAAGAATAAATTTGTTAACCATCACGTAAATTAACACAAAGGGCCCACATTCACACTCCGCTGGGTACCAAAGACTGTCATAAAGGAACCAAATTGGAAATGGTTACCTAAGAAGGTCATCACTCAGAGATGGGTACCCAAAGCTAACCTGACTGGACCCAAACTTCAATGGGTACCAAAAGTTACGTGATTGTTTTGCAGGTAAAAGGCTCCTGCTCATTTCTGTTCTGGACCTGAGCTTCAAAGAGATGGTTTCTAGTTATCTCCGACTAGAACCGGTACCTACAAGGACCCGGATCTCAAAGAGATGGCTTCTAAACACCTCTGTTTAGAACCCGTGCTACAATGTTTCTGAAACCTCCACTCTGTCGTGCATATTTGAATGTCAGTTCAACATCAAGGACGAAACGACAACAGGGAGCATGAAATTCTTTCTTATATTATGCTTCGATATTCTGTTGTCTGATATTTATTCTTATTTGCAGGGGGAGTTTTTAACTATGCGTTAACGAGGACGTGTTTTTCACTCTTCTAGTATGCTGAATTTTTTTATAAGAAATATTTTTTGTGCATACTTGTAAGGGGAGTATTTTTAGATAAAGAAAATGTTTTTCTTTTATAGTTAAAGTCTTTTTCCAAAAATTTTTTCTTTTACCCTTAATGATGCAAACTCTTTTGGATCTTATCCGATCATCATTTAAGGGGGAGAAATTTTTTTGTTTCATCTGAGAAGTTCAGTCAATTTTTCATGCCAATCAGGATACATTCATTCATTTTGATTCTCTTATTCTGGTACATTCTTATTGATCAAATCTCATGATCTCAATTCTCTAAGAATCTCTCCACACCCTATGTATTCGTTCATCACTGAATTCGTTCATATCTGAATTGTGTTTCATTCTTATTCATTTATTCAGATAATTCTCTCCATATCCCACTATCTCATCTCAATATGAATCTCGAATCTCATTCAAATCAGAATCATTCATTCATTCTGATTCTATCTGATTCATTCACTCATCTCCATACTCATCTGATTCATTTAAATGAGTTCACTCTCATATCGCTAAAGCAGTTCTTCTGAGCATATTATGTTATCTGTTATAACTGCTAGTTCAGAACTCAAAGTTCATCACGTTTGATGATATTTGTTGACTCAAATGCACCACATGAGCATATAGGCATATATCATACTCCTATGGTCTACCCAAAACTGGATGACCTACCTACGGAGTAATCCTTCCAATAGATGAGAGGTAAGGGTCTTCTAGATTTAGTTTAGGAGGATCAAACACTATAGGTGTGTTGATCGGGTCGAGCAGAGATAAAATGAAAATGAGAGGGTATTTAAATGAAAGGAAAAGGGGGTGCATCAAATCATGCTTTGCTGATAAAAGTGAGACGGAAGGAGCTTTACTTGAAAAAAATGATAATTGAGAGCTTGATGCAGAGAAAGGATTAAAAGAAAGAAAATCATATCCAAACCTACAAATAGTTGGGTTTCCTACATATGCTATCAAATCTTATTCGTTGAGATTTGGTATTGAAAAAGACGTCATGGACCCAGTGACGCAAGCACTTAACCCCACTAGCTACTCAGTTGCTTCTCAAAAGCTAATGTTTCATTTCACACGGAGATATACCACATAACCTATCGATTTCTCATTTAGAGTTAATTGATATTGAAACAAGAAGACATTTACTCCGGTCTCCAAACTTCATTTGATTGCACAATGTGTCTAGAGCCTAATTTTTATACACATCTTAGGACACTTATAGAGTCATGTCTGAGTGACAATTAATGCTTGTCTAATGTTACAAAGCTGGAACAACTATAGTGATGCTTAATATAAGTATTTCACGATGATTAGTTGGAAATCCTACCAGTGTTAATATCAAGCCAGCGCTGAACGTAGGTCACATAATCATAACAATCGTGTTAACAAAAACCTAAGTGGTCCTGTTTGTTATTTTTCCCTATAATTCTTATTTCAATGTCACAGGTTGCAAAGCCTAATGACTATTTATGATGATGAAGAGCAGGTATTCATATTTCGAGGGGGAGTAAGCATCTTGCCAAGGATATCTGAGAAGTTTACATGATAATCAAGATTCTCTTAATCATCATGAGGGGGAGAATAAGTATTAAGGGGGAGAATACTAAAGGAGAGAGTTAACTGAAGAATTCAAGGAGAGAAAGATAGTTTCAACCAGAAAGAAAGTTAATATGAAGAAAGTTTGTGTTCGATTGAATTATCAGAAGGGAGAGAACAGAGTTAAAGTGGAAAAGATCAAGAGAATGCCAAAGTTTAAAAGTTCAAAAGTTTCAAGTGAAGATATCTTCTGATTTTCAAGGTGACAAAGTTCATTGCCAAGTTCGACGGAAGATTCTTATCAAAGCTAAAGATCATGTTCACATTAGTTGAAAGTTTCACTGCTATTGAGAAATACCTAGAGAAAGCATGTTACAAATTTGAAGCCACAATCTGAAAACTAATCACAAAGGGGGAGAATGTTAGATCCAAAGTTATGATAGTTTCAGGGTTCAAATTGTAATAAATGAAACTTAGTTTTGTGACTAAGTTGTAAGGATTCAAACATTGATGTTAATGGGTTAAAAGACCAAAAGGTAAACCCATAGGTATGGATAGTTTAGATCCATTTACTTTCTTATAAATAGTTTGTATTAGGTCTTCTTTTGTAACCATTCAACGAAGTGTACGTACGTGGATTTGGAAAAGCAATTAAGGTTTATCTAATCTTGAATGTTCTCATTGTTCTTCACTACATTCATATATTGTTCATAGTGTTCTTCATGTTTATAATATTATTGATCTTATGCATGAATGTTGAATGAATGCTTCTTATATGGGAATTACATATCCATAACCACCAGAACCTGGTTATCTACAACATTTCGTTGTGGTATTCCGTCAAGTTTTCCGACGGGTGTTTAAACAAGTCAGAGGCTATTACTTGACTAACCATCACATAAGTTGTATACATTTCACATGTAATTTTATAAAATGCAATTATACTTCTTATCTAAACAATTCTGACTTATCAAGTCTTGAATAGTTTCTGACAAGTTAAGTGAATTAAGCTCCATGTAACTCATTTACATTCAATTATGCATTTTATTAGTTTCTAAATAATCACGAATGACTATCCAACTCATATAATCTCTTGAACTAACTTTCAAGAATTTAACAAGTTCAATGAAACTGCATTTGAACACTTGAACAATTTACACAACAACATAGTTAACCCTTTTTATCTGAATATGACTACTAGCTTGTCCAATCTCTATTGACAAGTTACTATTCAAGTTTCACTTGAATCAATAGTCTATAATTGTGGCTTAGTAATCTCAAACAACAGGAATTTCGAGCAACAAATTTTAAACTCCAATAGTTCTTTATTTATCCCAAAAATAGTTGCAAGAAATTCAAAAAATTGTATACTAGACCATGATGAACTATTAATGACATGAACAAAATAGTGTCCAGCAAAGTATTCTCTAAGATGTCTCTATGCTCCCACTGGTCCTATCATCTCTTTTCACTTTTCTTTAGTCCTTGCAGACATTATGCATAAAACTTTGTTCAATTGGGTATCACATATCCAAGAACAATAGAAGTGAATGATTCAGATACACGAAGTCTCAATTCAGTCAACCTTGATCGTTTCCAAGTACTTGGGACAATTCCTTTCCCAGTGCCTAGTTTCCTAGCACTCAAAGAATTTGTCTTCCTTGGATTTGACTTCTCTGGTTCTAGGTTTTAGCTACTTGTTAGCTTTAACCTCCGACTTGGGAACTTGCTTTCCCTTCCGTCCCATTCCCTATATTCTCTTCTTAATCATTCCCTCAGCATTCTGAAGCAACTGATGCAACCCACTGATCATCTTCTCCATGCATATAGTAACAAATTACAAATTGCTAAAATTCATTCAATAAGGAATTGAGAATCAGATTCGTGGCCATATCCTGTGTCACGGGATACCCAAGTCTGCAAAGATGATCCAGATAACCTTTCTGTAGGTCCCGAGAGGTTCCCAAAGTATATAGTTATAAGCTGTAGAGGGGGGTGAATACAGCAATTTAAAAACTACACACTCTTTTCTCAATGTTTGTATGTATTATCAACAATTTGTTAATTACAAACAAGCTTGAATGCGGAATAGTTCAAGCTGAGATGACAGATACAACAGTATGCTTACTAGTCTAAGACAGACTCAAACTAGATTACAATGAATACACTCACTAAGACGCACTCACTGTGTTTACAAGACTTAAAGGAACGGCTTATGTAAAACAGCTTAGACACACAGATGCTGGTTTACACAGAAGACTTGCATGCATGAAAATCACACTTGCTCGTTCACTCTTGGTTTAAGCACTTAGCTTTCTTCACACTTCTTTCTGACCTTAGAAGCTTCCTTTTATACTCACTTAGAGGATCTAAGAGAAACATCTTCATTGGACGGAATGAAAAGGAAAAGTCTTGTTGAAAAGACAACATAACCTTTTCTGCACTTTTCTGAAAAGCAGACTTGTCTTCACATGTGCAGAACTTTTGTCTTTTTACTTTGTCTACTGTTGCATTGCCTTTAACTAATTTAGGAATGTCAACTTTGCGTCTTCCTTCCTTGTAAAGGCCTATTTTGATATAAGAAAAAGGTCTGTCACCCTTTTTCAAATAACCTTTTGTCTTCATGTTACAGAACAGCGTGGGCAGGCTGAGCAGTTCTGTTTTCCACTTTGTCTTCGACTTTGTAACTGATCTTGTAGTCAAAAACAATACATGATGACTTGGAAACATATTCCATAAAGTGTTTAGCCCGTTCACAAAGAACAGGTTCTGTTCACAAAGAACAGAACACTTTAAAAATGCCCAAGCTGCTCAACAGTGTAGAGC
>JAANYP010000888.1:0-15101 GCA_020465985.1 Centrapalus pauciflorus
TATTGAAGTCCAAAGAAGGCATATAGAAGCAAATTATGTCTCAATTACATAAAATACATGTAAACAAGAATAACTGTTACTCACAGTACTGTTTCATGCTTTGTAATATTCTGAGATAATTGCTCGGGTTTATTAATGCTTTATATTGCTCTGAAACGCTTGTACTTGCTTATCTAGGCTTTAATATACTCTGACACTGGCTTTGACTCATAACCGAGCTAAACTGTTTAATTAATATCTAAGGTGCTGTGAAATACCTGTAATTTTACATTACAGTATATACACTAAATTAAAATTCCAACATCTACAAACCGTAACTTCTAGCTAAATATCTTATTAATTTATGTGTTGCCCACGAATTTTATTCAAGCCATTCGAACTTAGAGGGGGGGTTCGAACATATGCATAGGTTCGAACATATGGCCCTTCGAATATGTGGGCTTCGAACATAGGCAGGTTCGAATCTATATAGCCTTCGAATTTAGCCTATTTTGAATTTGTTCTTGGCATCTCGAACTTGTTCGTGCTTTTCAGCTTTCAAACATACATTTCCAAGCCAAAAATCATGAATATGCTAAGGAACAAGTCTAAGTTCGATTCTATTACACTTATTCTAGCAAAATCGAGTTATAACTTAAGCAAAATAGCTTTAAACGAATCAAAGATGGGGATTTTGAACCCTTTTCTTAAAACCAAAAGTAAAGAGGAAAGAAAAGACGATTCTTACCTCAAAATCTGAATCAAATCACACATGCAATGTCAGATTCGTGTAGTACTCTTTGAGATTTTTCCGATGACGTATAGAACTCGAGATTTAGTCGGTCGGTTTGGGAGAAAAGCTAGAGAGAAGATCGGGTTTTAGAGAGAGAGGCTCTCAATTGTAATTGGATTTGCAAGAATGAGGAACAAAACTTTCAGCTCCTATTTATATAAAAATTCGAATTACATCATTTAACGCAAATTGCCCAAAAAATACATAAAATAAAAAGCAAGGTGTTATACCCCGTCCCAATCGTGAATCCCAATCGGGGAATCGGGTTTTTCAAGTACCTATAAGATTATTAAGTTTAAACTATATACTAATTTAGTAGAAAAATATATATAAAAAACTTTAAACAAATCAATCCAAACATATTTTAGTTATTTACATATACAATTTATAATTCATAATAAAACTAAAACAAAGAAATGTATGCAAGAGATTTATAAAAAAAATAAAATGAAAAAAAAAAACAATAGTATTTTAAACCATAGAAAAGTCATATACAATGATATTTAATATGTTATATAAAATTTAATGAATAATTTACATTGTAAAGTAATATATATATATATATATATATATATATATATATATATATATATATATATATATATATATATATATATATATATATATATATATATATATATATTATCTATCTATCTATACTATTAAAAGAGTATCTAAATGTCACATGACATGCTCTCATTTAATTTGCCACATATCGTTTTCTCCTTTTGCCACGTCATCTACTGATTTTATTTTTAAATTTTAAAGCAAATCAAATATATGTAAATCTAATATGGATTAATTTAATAACTAACTAACTAAAATTAAGCAAACTTTATTATTTATATAACTAGTTTATAACCCACGTATTACGTGGATATTTTTAATTAAATTTATTTATATAAAATGTATATGAGTAAACATACAAAAATGATAATTGTGTTTATTTTTTATCATTTACAGATTAAAAAAAGAGTATATTTATCTTTTTTAAAAATATAAAATTGTGTTTATCTTTTATTTTTTATAAGTTGTAATTATCTTTTTGGTAAATGTAAAGGTGACACGTGACATTTGATATTTTCCTTTATTATACATAATAATATTAATTTCCACAACAAATTCAAATTATTACATTTGGATCTAATTATGATTATTATGGATAATAATGATAGATATTTATTTTAGGTAAACATTAATTTTAAATGTTATAAAATCTAATTTATTACTAATTAATTAATAAAAAAAATAAAGTCAAAATTTAATGCAATTAAGTTAAGGTGTTAAATTTGGAAAAAGAGGTGGAAAAATAAAATTTTCTTGTATTGTAGAAGTGACATGTGACATGAATTGTTTTTTTTATTATAATATTTAGATTAATCAACCCATGTATTACATAGGTTGATTTAGAAAATACATATTTTTTTATATTTTAATAAATTATTATAAAATTTATATTTAGGATAATATGTGTTTGCAAAAAATGTTTATTTTAATTTTTATTCACTTCAAATATGAAATATCAATGTAAGAAACAAAAAACTTCAATTATGTGAATGTGTATATATTTTGAAAATGATAAAATATAAAAATGGAATATCTGAAAATAAACAACCAAAATTTATCATATTCACAATTGAAGTTTTATCAATTAAATTTTAAATATTGTTAGCAAAATAATTAACAAAAATTTTTAACTTTATTTACTACACTTCTACATTTAAATTTAAATTTTTTACATTTGAATTTAACTATGATCATTAAGGATGATAATGACACATATTTATTTTAGGTAAATATTAATTAATTAATGAAAAATTAAAATCAAGATTTAATGTAATTAAGTTAAGGTAGTAAATTTGGAAAATGAATTAAAAAAATGTCATGAGTATAATTATGTATTTTAATTAAGGGTATAAGAGACATTTCATAAATAATTATGAGTTGTCAATAATCTGGACCATTGATTTCTTTCCATCCAATGGTCCAGAAACTCTAAGTGGTTTTGTTATTATATATAGTATAGATTATTATATAACTAAAACTAAACAAAATTTATTATTCATGTAATTATTATATTATACATATATATAAATATCAATTTCTTAATTAACCCATGTAATAAATGGGTAATAACCTAGTTAATATAGTATTTCAGATATAACGACATATGGTGGTTATTATAATATTTAATTTTAAAACCTTAATTCTAAATATATAATAATTACCTCATTTCATTATTGAAAAAATGAAAAGACTTAAAAACATCTACAACATACTCTTCTTGAAAACCTTTCATTTTAATATAAAAGTATATTTTATACTCTCTTTATAATGTAAATTTTTATTTTTTACTATATTCTGTTTGGTAGAAAATTTTCTTCCACATGCATCATGATATGTTTTATAATTTAAACTTTTAATCGTTTGATTTGACTTTTGGACTTTTCAATAAAACAAAGAATTCATCTTTACAAACAAAGATGATAACAAAGAAATAAATATTTTAACATTTGACATGAAAACAATTTTGCATTATTCATGTTACTTAGTTTCAAAATATTATGATCATGTATATAAAATTTTATCGATTTGTAATATAATAAAAAAAATAAAAAAAACATAATCACATGTACCGTACTAGTACCCGGATTCGATCCTCACTTGAGACGGATTTTGGAGTTTTTCCATTCAGGTGAACTAATCTAAGTATATATATGAAGATTTTAATCTAACTTGGAGATTGTGGTAGGGATCGAACCGGGATCTATCAGCACTTGGGCCTAGACGATAACTACCACACCAGCCGTTAAAAATAAAAAAGTACCGTACTAGTTTTTATTAGATTCAAATTATTAAATGATAATTTGAGACAACGGACACATTATTAAATGTGAAGGTGATCAAAAAAAATAAGAGGGACAAGACAGATTTTAATACGCATGCATGCTACTGTGTGCATGCGCAGTATATTATTTTCATAACTAGTTTTTTAACCTAACATATTAGGTGGTTATATTTAATAAAAGTTATTTTTATAGAATATATATAGATTGGAAATTAAAATAAATGAGGAAATTTGCCCGCACTTCGCAGCGGGGTTTAATGTCATACAAAAAATATTAAAATATATTAAAAAAACATATTAACGTACATATTTCATATTTGAAGCAAAATGTTATGTTATTTTTATTAAATATATTACAATTTTTGAAATTATGCGTTATTGACTTTAAATACAACGTTCGATTTCAAAATTGTTCATACCACCACCATAAAATCCCTTTTGAATATTACTTTCTTTTCTGACATTGAATGTTCACCACCATAAGAGAGAAAACTGATTCCAACATATCTTCCGCTTTGCATCGCCAACTCCATCCTTTCCTCCAAAGGGAGTCCAGCATTGAATTTTCTTGTTTTACAATGTACTTGATTGATTATGTATGTAAAAATCAAAACCATCTTATTGTTTGATCTACTTTCAAACCACATAATAAATCATCATGGAAAAAATAATTTAACACATGCATTATTTCTATTTTATTAAATAAATAATAAGAATATTGCTAATTAAATTATTTGATTAATAATATACAATAGTGCAATGATAAAATCAAAATATATAGTACAATGATAAAATTAAATTATATTATTTAATCTTCCAAATATAAATGAAACGAAAGCTTCCTGCTACTTTCAAATATTTTGGTGTAAAAGTAAAATTATAGAAAAATTTTGTTGTATCGCACATAATATTTGTATGATAAAATATATAGAGTTATATGATAAGATATATCATTCATTGACATCAATTAGTTATATCTTGACAATCAACTTTTTCTAACTTTTTTATACTTACGACATGCTTCCATCATGAATTGTGTGAACAAAACAATTGTTCATTAGAAAAATGTTACTTAGTTAATCAAGTATGTTGAAAAATATTAACAAAATAATAATGGCAATTAAAAAAAATATGAAAATGAATAAAAGCATCAAAATCTTCTATTCTACTTGTTTTTTTTGAACCTTTTCCACATCTATACAATTCTGTCGATTCGAAATTTGTTATCCGTCACAGCTACATTTAGTAATAATTATCAAAGTCAATTAAAATTTAATGTATTAAGTAAATTATTAATAATAATAACGATAAAAAAACATGTATAAAGTAACTTAACATTTTTTTTTGTTTAAAATACCTGGTACAAATAAAAAGTGATCATAATATAAAATAGAAATAGAAATGCAATTGCATAGTTATTATTAAGCATCAAAAAAATATATATACAATAGCTGTAAAAAGAGTTTCATATACTCATTAATCATGATCATCATTTATCGACATAAATTCTTATCTCATATTATATGTTTTATGTACATACAATTGACTTTGAAGTTTGGATAGAACTAAAAAAGTCATATAAACAATAATAAATATGCAATTATATTTGAGAGAGTGTATAGAAAACAGAACCATTATTCAAGGATGAAGTGTTTTGTCAGCTAGCCATTAAATATCATTTTATCAAGTTTCAATATATAAAAAACATAAAATATAAACATCGTTCTTTAAATTAAAATAAAAGAATTTGCTTAATGTTTTAAAATTAAATATACTATTTATTTTTTAAATATATATGTGTTACTTTTATAATAACCTAGTTTAAAATAAAATAAATCAAAATATATAGTAAATAATCTTAGTTTATTTTTATAAAATAAATTATATATTTAATACTAGTTATTTTTAAAAAAATCTACATACATGGATAAAGGCGACATATTTTCTTAATATATATTTAAGAAATAAAATATTTAATATAAATTTAGTTTAATTTATGTTAAAGTATATTTTAAAATAAAAATATATTACTTTAACTCAACATGTAAAAAACCAACTGAGTTAATTATTAATAACAATATTTTTTAATCAAGGGGGCTTGAAGAATTGAACACATGACCTCTCATATCATGAGAAGCATGTTGACCAATTGAGCTACCAATCTTTTCTTTAAAATATTACACAAACATGTATATATTGTTATTGTACGTTTACTATTCCAATGAATAGCTTAGGAATAGTAACATTTACTTTGGTAAATGTTATATATTTAATAAATATTCATTTTAATAAAAAAGATATAAATTATATAGTAGAATCAGGTTCATCAGCGTACCTATGAGATTCCAGCGTACCCAGCGTATCCTAATGTGAATGATCATTCACACATATTTTTTTTGAATACACATGTATAAGACAACATTATAAGACTTTTTTTCAAAAGGAGTAACATCATAAATCTTGTGAATGATAAAAAAAGATCATGTGAATGGTCATTCACACCATTCACATGGTATGAAATGACCATTCACATGGATGACCATTCACATAAACATGCATTGAGGCATTCACATTATTTTTAAGGACACAGAAAGTATGAATCTATGGGAAATTCATATATCATGCGTATAACATTAAATTAAACATGGTTATGTGAAAAAAATTTTAAAAAGTTTTTTAAGGTCGGTACCTTCGGGTGCACTTGATTTCGAGAGGTACTTATTTGAACCTGAATCTTATATAGTAACGTCATAACTCTTATATTTTTCAGTTTTATAAATATATATGAATAGTAAATACTTTATTTATCATTCATTTTAATTTTTACTTTCAAATATATATATATATATATATATATATATATATATATATATATATATATATATATTTATATATATATATACAAATATATAAATATATATTAATTGATATAAATTTAAATATAATGTCATCTATATATTTTATTACAATAAATAAAATACTATAAAATATGCTCTTTACTCATGTTGTATTGTTTTTTTCTTTTCAAATATATTTGTATTTGCATTAATATTTAATTGTTAAATCTAATTACAAATTTGTTATTGTTTGGTTTAATTAATAATTATAGATGATATAAATTAAGATTTAGATTATAGTAAATAAATTGACAAATGTTAAAAAGATGATGATGACAAATGACATCATTAGATAATAACAAACGATGAATATAGTTGATGATTTATTAATATATAAATACATTTAAAAAAAATGTCTTGTATATATCTTTTATTTATTTAAAATAAAAATCATATATATCTTTTTCAAATCAATATGGTAGTGACACGTGACATTTCAATGTTCTCCTATGTACGTATGTGTGGATATACTTATTTTTAGATAGGATATACTGTTATATATTATTATTATTATAATAGGTTCAGTTTTCTGGAAAGACGTAGCATTAAGATAAATAATATTTTTAATTTTTTTTCGCAAGAATATATAAAAAAATTAATTTTAAGTTAATATATATTAGAATCATTGGTTTTTATCAATTACAAAAACAATTATGTAAATATATAAAGAACTAGGTGAATAAATGACAAAAACCCATTCAATCATAGGATTCTTTTATAATTTTATTCAATAGAAGCTTAGGATACCAATTTATATTAACTTATAGTATTATTTTATGTAATTTCTAAGAAAGCCATTTTTTCTAGTCTTTATCTTGAATTTTTCTTATTGTCTTTTCCTTTCATCTTGATATCAACTTTATATAAAAATGTAAAAAGGAAAACTTATCATGAAGGATGCCTACAATATCTAATACTTAGTTTATTACTTTTCATTCATATAGTTTTAACTATTTATACATTTTATTTATTTATCTTTTGTCTCTATTTTATATTACTTTATATAAATACTTATAAATTTAGTATATTTTTTGTCCAAATTTATACATATATCTATTAACTTGTATATTTTAATTTTAATTTTTTATATTAGTATAAATATTATATGTTCGATGTAATTTTAACTTAACGAAATATATTATTTAACATGCAATCCATTCTAATTTATTTATTTCATATTGTTAATATTTCATATAAATTACAAATATTAAATGTATTAATTCATTAAGAATAACAAAAATTACATACGGAGATATAACAAAATAAAATAAAATAATTTATACATATAATATGTCAAATTTATATATTTTGTTAAGTTTAACTAACTTTAAACATTGATATGATGTCATTTGTATATATTTTTCGTATCATTTTGTCTTACATTTTGGCGGTTTTAACCTCGTTATACGTGGAAATGATATTAATTTGCTTCATATTTGTATTTCGTAGGTTTGAAGCCGCCATGTTGCCAAATAGATGAAAAATGAAGCGAAAACGTTGAATTCACGGATTTAGCTGTCCTCCCTCGAAGCTGGAATGAGTTTGCCAAAGCCAGTCAGGTCGTGACCACGACTTTTGTCATGACCACGACTTAGGCTCGTGACCACGAGTTTTGTCGTGATCACGACGCGTCAGATCTGATTAAATAGAGAGCACCGGCCAAATTAGGGCAACTTTCGCTTTTATCTTAGTATAGCCGCAATTTTCACACACTTTAAGGTGCGATTAGTAGGTGTAGGTAAGGTTTTCGTTTTTCAAGCACAGTTAGGGTTAGATTAGCTCAAGCATTCGGTTTTCCTTGGTGATTCAAGCATTCGGTTACGATTTCTTCACCTATTTCATCATCTTTAGCTACATGTTTGGTACAATCTTTCCTTAAACTTTCTGAAATGGTTTTGTGTAGTTTAGATTTCTTTATTTTATTGTTATTAGCATGATTAGTGAGTAGTCTTGTTAACACTCACTTGGATTTTGTTTCTTGATGGATATATGAAAAGATTTTGATGTTTTAGTTGGAAAAGTATATGTCTCAATTGTGTATGATTTAATTGATGCGTTGGAATTAACAAAATCGTTGTTAAGTTTGATTTTCTATCATTATTGTGATCATGAGAGTTGAATTTAAATGCTGATTTTTACAAACTTTATCAAATTTGTGTGATTTGTTAGTTTGTTGCCATTTCTAGCATTATTGTGATAATGATATGGTAACTAGTTGATAAATTGTGAAGTTATTGCATGAAATTGATCTTTAGCATTAATGTGATCATAGGGTTAATTTGATCTTTAAGTTCCATGAATATGATATGTGTTTGTTCGATTAAAATGAATGTTTGAAACCAATTCCGAGCGTTTGACGTGTAGAAAGTTTTGGTTTTTAAAAGCTAGTTTTAGTTGGTTGATTCTTTCGTAAAATGCATGTTTTCACTAGTTTTATGGGGTTGGGGAATACTGGAGAACTCCATACTTGATTCCTAAAATTAGTGGGATGTGTTTATTAATTGTCTTGTACGCACTTGATTGACATACATTTGTGCTTTAAATGCTAAAATGGTTGGATTTACTTCTAACTTGTTTTCTGTTTTCAACCAAAACACCCTGAGTGTTATTCACTTAATTCCTTTTCATAAATTCTAAAGAACAATTCCAAGTGGGTGTTGCTTTTATTATTTGATCTTTATCTTGTTTATTTGCTTTTGATAATTTAGATCATCATAGTCTGTCTTTATATCTCATTTTAGTTTAAGTCTCTTAGTTTATCTTAGGTGCATTCATGCATTTCGTAGTTTAGTTTAGTTTGTAGGCAATACATCATTTTCCCCTTTTAAGTGGCTAGATATTAGTGATAATCCTAGTATCGGTAACTCGATCCTTTTTCGCCGTTCCCTGAGTTCGATAATTCCCGAGGTCAGCTTCTAGCTATACTATCTACTACTGGTATACTGCCAGTGGTATTTGGTATAACTTAGGCTTTCTTCATTCTTTAATATTTGATTGCCGCCGGGGAAACGGCTAGAGATATTGTGAAAAGGTTTAGCTGGTAGATTAGCCGATCCTGCTTTTGGGATTTTATCCCTTGGAAGTTCTTTTCTTGTCTTTCCCATCCTATATCTATTCTATCCACCCTCTTAGTGTTTGTGTATGGTTTATGACTCGGAATTCTAATCCGCATGTTGTAAGCCCATACAACGAACCTGAAAGAATCTTTCACAACCGTCTTCGTCATCCTTCTCATCCTATCATAGAGATTCTATCTAGCTCATCTGAGTCTACTGACCAACCTGTCCCTCCGCTGGCTGATAGAGGTCATATTGATTTAGTTGTTGAGTTACCTCCAATCTCACCTTCTTCGCCTTCATCTGATTCATCTTCTTCTTTATCTCCCTCCGATAATTCTTCTGAGCCAAACATGGGCGACCGACGCACCATGCTTGAGCTGAACCGACCGGTCACCGACGACTCGGAAGGTGCCATTGTCATTCCTGGGTTTGATGCAGTGAATTTTGAACTAAAGTCCAGTCTCATCACTTTAGTTCAAACTAATGCACAGTACTGTGGGATAGCATTTGAGGATCCTTATGCACACCTGAAGAAATTCAGGAAAGCGTGTGGGTCATATAAGGTGAATCAAGTTCCTAAAGAGATCATTCGATTGATGCTATTCCCGTACTCGCTCACTGGACGTGCTCTCACATGGTATGATACTCTTCCGTCCAATTCCATTCATACCTGGGAAGACATGGAGACACAGTTCCTATCGAAGTTTTGTCCGCCCTCACGCACCACTCAGCTTACGAGTGAGATTCTAAGATTCAAGCAAAAGCCTGAAGAGTCCTTACGTGATGCGTGGGAGCGGTACAAATATCTATAATGAAGTGTCTGAATCACAATCTTACGCTCGATCACCGAGTCAAAGTCTTCTATGAAGGTGTACATCCGATGTATCACTCTTTGATCGATTCTGCTTGTAGTGGATCTGTCTACAAGAAGACACCTGAGGAGGCTGTTGAGATCTTGGATGACTTGGTGATGAGCCAAAATCAGACCCCAAGTGAGTATTTTGGATGGGGGGCTTCTGATTCGAAGCAAGCTGCTGCCATAGTTGCACTCACAGCTAAGATTGATCTCCTCACGCAGAGTAGTCAGCCACAGTCATCCCCAGTTGCTGTACACGCAGTACAACAAGGATGTGAGCACTGTGGTGGACCCCATTCCGGCTATGAGTGCCAATCCAGCTTGTCTTATCCAAATCAGGAGGAGGTATATTATTCTTCGGGAGATTATGGTGGAGGCATGACTTGATATGCCCAACCTACTCCGAACTATGCTCGAGCTCAGAACCAACCACCTCCTGGTTTTGCTCATCGTCGTCCTCATGTTATGCAGAGACCCAGTTTAACCCTCACCAAGGGTATAACCAGGGATATCATCAAGGACAATCTTCTTCCTCTCAGTATAATTCTAATCCAAATCAGTTTCATAACGCTCACTTCCCAAACCAGAATCATCAGTCTCAGCCTGTGCAGCCCGCAAAGTCAAACCTATAGGAGATGATGATGAAGTTTATGGTTAATCAAGAGACGTTATCTAGAAATCAGCAAGCTGCCATTCAGGCCCTTGAAACGCAAGTGGGTCAGCTTGCGCAATCAAGGAATGTTAGGAATGCTGGTGAGCTTCCTAGCAACACTGAGCCAAATCCAAGAGGAAATATGAAAGACAAGGGTCCTGCTCAAGTCAATGTCATCACTGTGCATGATGATGAGCACACCGAGGATGTTCCTTCTTCTACTTCTTCCTTTCCTCCCCCTTTGAAGAAGGAACTGGAGGCTTTAATGGACGAGATGCATCTGAACGCTTCAGAAAGTACCGCATATGTCCCACCTTCTTTATACATCCAAGGCAAGGTTGATCCTGGTAGTTTCACCATTCCTTGTTCAGTTGCCGGAGCCGTATTTAGTAATGTTTTAGCCGACCTAGGCTCTAGCATTAATGTCATCTCACATGACATCTTTCAGCAGCTGAACTTGGGTCCTCTTAAACCTTCGTCTGTTGATATCCAGTTAGCTGACGGTTCCTTGAGACGACCGGTAGGAGTTTGTGAGAGAGTTGGTTTGAGAGTTGACAGATTTGAGTTTGTTGTCGATCTTGTTGTGCTTGATATGGGTAGTTCATGTTTCGTTCCTCTCATCTTAGGTAGAACTTTCCTAAAGGTATCTAGAGCCTTAATTGATGCTTTATCCATGAAACTTACTTTGAGAGTCCAAGGTGAGGAAGTTACATTCTGTATGGCCGAGGCTGATCCTTTATACCCTTCGTTTACCAATTCATTGCTTTCTATATCTGTTAAGAAGGTGACTTCAAAGATGCCATATTTGAAGGAAGAGAAGTTTGAGGATGCAACATTCACGCTACATAATGTTGCAGTTGATTCAAGGGAGTCTGTGTGTTTGCTAACGAATGACGTGCCGAAGCACTTCAACAGTGATGAGGATTTAATTTTAGCTGAGACATTTGTGCCTAATGCTACTTCTTCTCATACTGTACATGCTAATACTGACTTGGTTGTTTCTTCTGAACAGGTATCTCCAAGCCCGACCAAGAAAGAGAAGAGAAAAAAGAAGAAGAGCAAAAAAGAAAAAGCAGAATGAAAGCACAAAGGGTCAAAAGTATGTGCCTAAGCTCCCGGTTGTTGATTTGAGTAAGTTAGAATCTGGTAAGCTCCATGTGGTTGGTGATGTGCTCGGATATGAGTCCATTACCCCAGGTATGTTCTCGACTAATAAAGGCCATGTGGCCGAGTCAAGCTAATGACTCCCCAAAAACAAGCGCTTTCGGGAGGCACCCCGACAAGTAAAAATTACTTGATTATATCGTTTACATTTAGTTTGTTTATTTTGATCTTGCATGTTTCATAAGTTGAAGTCTTTATAAGACTGATTTGTTTGCATTTTTATTTATGTCTTTGACTGTTTTTAGGTTAAATAAGTCCCCATTGCATTGATTATATATCTTAGGATTGCATGCTTGATGTTAGCGGTGTTGTCTTCAAAGCATATATGCTTGTTTAATTTCTTGCTTTTGCTGTTTGACTTTTTGAGTCTTAGTTAGCTTTCTTTAATTCTTAATTACTTGCATTTCGTAGCTTCATTTCTCTTACTTCTTAGCTTAAATAATGCCTAAATATATCGTCTTTAAGTCACTTGACTTTTTGTTTTGATATTTAAGGTTTTAGTTTGCAAAATTTAATAAAGTGTTCACTTAGATGTTTAAAGTTTCTGTTCATAGCATGTTAGTTTATTTTTTTTATTTTATTTTTAGTTTCCTTTCTTTGCATATTAGTTTTTAATAAATGTTGATAAAGTTTGTGGTTTTAATCCTTAAATGGTATATGTGTATTGTGTTGAGCTTAGTAGATGGGTTTGTGCATTTGAGTTAGTCTTTGACTCGTTTACATAGGTTAAAAGTTAACATGAGCTGACTGAAGTCCAAGACTGCTGAAAATTAATTCTGAAATTCTGCTGCCTCGTGGTCATGACTTTTGTCGTGATCACGACCTTTTTTTTAAATAAAAAAAAAGAAAATAACAACCTGCGTTTTTTTAAACCCCTTCATCCCTCTCGTTTTTTTCTTTCGTTTTCCTTTCCCCCTTCTCTTCTGTTCTCTGGCCTGCGCACACACACGAGCAAACACACATAGCAGCAGCTTTTGGGTTTGATTGCATCAGTTTCACCATCAAGAAGTCCAGGTATGTTTCCTTTCAATTCTTTCTGATCGAACTAGGGTTTGAGGACTGTTCATGCATGCACACACAACAATCGGATTTGTGTGTTCTAAGCATTCATTGTCCGATTTTGGGTTTGTTTCACATGATTTCATCTTGTTTATGATTGTGTGCAGCATTACCAGTATATTTGCATTCCATTTTCTTGTGATTCTTGCAACATCCGAGGGTTCTGCTAGTCTGATTGAGCACACACACAGAGACACGATTTTTGTCTAAAACACTAGTTAATTCACGATTTAGAGGCTCATTCTTTCTTGTTGAGTATGAATGGTTATATTTCATTGATTTAGTGCTGAGCATCGTGCTTTGGGGAGATTTGGAATTTATTTGCATAAGTTTATCCTCTGATTGAGTCTTGAGTCTGCCTGCTGTTTATCTGCACATATTCATGATCAAAGCTGTGAAATTCATTGATTTCACTCTTGTTTCAATCTGATTTTTGCCATCTAGTTGAAGTTGCTTGCTTTTGCAATAATGGGTACCTTAGATTGATGCTTTGAAGTTGCTAATTAACTTGTCCAGCTTGTTAAACCATCAGATTAGCTACTGATTTTGAGGTCCCATTGGCATTGTTTTTCATGGTCTAACTGATGGTATTTAATTTGGGGCATTTTAGGGCTGATTTTCGATAGGATCCTACTTTTTTATTCTACTTGCTTGTTACTAAATCAGCCATATATATATATATATATATATATATATATATATATATATATATATATATATATATATATATATATATATATATATATATATATATATATATATATATATATATATATATATATATATATAAATATATATATATATATATATATATATATATATATATCTGTTTTGAATCTAAAGCAGCCCCAAGTGTTCTTGTTGGGTCGCATTCGAATTAGCCTCAATGTTCCGTGTTGATCAGTGATATAATCACTGTTATTTTCATGTGTTTTTGTTATGTTTTAGTGTGTAAACATGAGATAATTGGTACTGCTAATGTAGGTTTTTGTGTTTTCAGTTGCTTGGCAAGAAAGTAAAGGAAATAGCAGCTTGAAAGGAGAATTTCGTGCAGGGCGTCCTAGCCAGCGTCCCAGACGCCCAGGAAACGCCCAAAACTCCCTGAAACAGAGTCTGAGCGTCCTAGCCAGCGTCCCAGACGCCGGGGGCGACGCTGGTGCGGAAAAGTGGCGAAACCTGCAGTTTTTGAGGGAGGCAGTTACCATTTTCAGAGGGGGTTCGCATTTGGGCAGTTTCACACACACAAAGGTGCGATTTTGGGAGGAAAATCAGAGGAGAAAAGCTACTGGAATCAAACGAAGATCAAGCATTGGCATCCGATCGATTGTATTTACACATTATCGGTAGTTTTAATGTTTTCATCCGTGTTTGACACTGTTAGTAAGTTAACCCAAGCTATGCTTGGCTAAATACTTAGTGATGTTTGTTCTTTAGTTTGCACACTATGGTTTGAATGAATGTTTAATTAATTTCAGTTTCCAATTGTGCTTAAAGGGGTTGTGGATCTTAATTGTGAATGAATGGTTGTAATCAATGGATATTGTATGTAACGAGGTATAGCGATATCATTAGTTGTGCCGGCTCATTCATATGGGGAAGACAATTAATAGACGGCGCATACTTCGTCTTAAGAGTATTTGTTGTGAAAACCAATTCATTTATATGGAAACTGTAAAAGGGGATTATATTTGTATGAGTAAATGCGAATGAACAGAAAGTGTATCTAAAATGGTTGATGTCCATGTCATTGATTGTGCCCACTCTCTATAGGGGAGGAAGACAGTCAATAGAGTG
>JAANYP010000889.1:0-27500 GCA_020465985.1 Centrapalus pauciflorus
CTCAGACTGTTAGTAGATTTTCTATGTAAATACAAAGTTCATGCTGCTAGTTGAAGAAACTCGAGCTGCCAGTGTAAAAGTTCAAGCTGCCAGAGCAAAACAACTCAAGCTGCTCAGTTCATGCTGTCAAGTCATTCATGCTGCTCAACAGTTTCATAAACAGAATGTGCTGATTTTCAGGGATAATATCTACAAGAAGATTCCAGCATATCTACTATCAGAGAAGTCCTAGTCCTTCAAGGAAACACGTCCATAAAGCAATATAAATACATAGAATAGGTCTTTCTATTGTATAAGAGTTTTCTGCATATTTTGAGTCTGTAATTGCTTTATTGATAGAGTTTTCATAAGCCTCTAAGGTTGTAAAACCCTAAGAACAGTCTGTGTTCTTCGTCTAATCAAAACAGATTAGAGGTGATTGTAATCATTGAATTCAGCAATACAAACAGTCTTGATTACTTCTTATGTTTTATGCTATTATTGATTCTGAAAGTTTTTGTCAAAATAATTAAGTGTTATTCCGCAAACTTCTTAATTAAACTTTGATTCAAAGCAAGATTATTGATTTATACTCTGATAAATTCAAATCAGTTAATCTTGGTTATTCATAATTTTCATAATTTTTAGATCCTGACAAGTGGTATCAGAGCCACAGGTCGTTCTTTGTTTTTCAAAGTCGAAAACTTTCTTCAAAATTTTTAATCTTTTTCAATGGAATTTGAAAATAGCAGCAGTGGATCTGGGCAAGGACTCAAAGTGCCTATGCTCAAGCCCACTGAGTTTGAGATGTGGAAACTCAGGATTCAACAGCATATTCAATTCATTGATTATGCCATATGGGAAGCTGTTGAATTCCCTCCTGCAGTTGATCCAGAACTTGATGCTGATGGAAAACCAGTCAAAACTCCTCCAAAAACTGAACTTGAAAGGAAGGCTAGAATGAATGAAATGAAAGCACTCACATTATTACAAATAGCCATTCCTAATGCTTATCAACATCAGTTTAAAAAATTTTATACTGCTCACTCTCTTTGGAATGCCTTAGAGAAGAGGTTTGCTGGTAATGCAAGTACCAAGAGAAATCAAAAGGACCTCTTGAAACAGCAGTATGAAAACTTTTCTGGTGGCAAGAATGAAAACATCACTCAAATTTTTGACAGGTTCAACAAACTGATAAGTGAACTGGAAAGTGCAAAGGTCAGTCTGGATCAAGATGAAGTCAACAGAAAGTTTCTCAGATCTCTTGGAGAAGAATGGACAGTCTATGCTGCACAGTGGAGAACAAAAGACACACTTGATGAGATAGAATTGGATGATCTATACAACAGTCTAAGAGTGTTTGAGACTGAAATCGATGCTAAAAAGAAATCCTTTTCTTATAATCACAACACTGCTCTTCTGTCCTCTGAAAAATCTAATAACTGTGATTCTTTTTCAGGTGGTGATGGCAATTCTGCTGAAACTCATTATGAAGCTTTTGTTGCCAATGATGGACTATTTGCTCTAAATGTTGAAGACTTGGAACAAATCCATCCTGATGATCTTGAAGAGATGGATTTAAAGTGGCAACATGCAATGCTGACCATGAGAGCCAAAAGATTCCTGAAAAGAACTGGAAGGACCAACTTTCAAGCCAAAACAGAAGGCAAACCATCTTTTGATAAATCAAAAGTGGAATGCTATAAATGCCATAAGCTTGGTCACTTTGCCAGAGAATGTAGATCTCCAGGTCAACAACCATCAAGGACTTCACAGCCCATTCAAGCTTCCTCATCAACAGCACTTGTCTCTCAAGAAGACAATGTGTTTGACTGGAGTGATCAGACAGAGGAAGAATTCCAAAATCAAGCACTTATGGCAGAAACCTCAAATGTCTCCTCAACTGAACTACCATCTGAGGTAAACTCTAAACTCTGCTCTCAATCATGCAAAATATGGTTAAAAAGTACAGAGATCATAATGAGAGCATGTGCAAAACTCTAGCTAAGATGGAAGAAAGGAGATATGAATATATGCAAGCCATAGAAGATCTGGAAAAACAGATCAATGATTATAAGGATAATGAGATTCAAATGGGGTATGATAGAAACTATCATGAATGGGAGAAAAAGGAACTTAATAAGAAAATAGAATCTCTGAATAAAAAGGTAGAAGAAACTGAACAGAAGGTGTTAGAGGCTAATGAGAAACTGAAATCTGTTAACATAGATTTAGGTAACTTCAAGTTAGCAAATCAAAAGCTAGAACACCTAATGGAAGTTCAATTCAAAGATAGAGTCAAATCTCAGGTCAATCCCAAAGAAGGAATAGGATACAGAGCTACTCCACCTCCATATAATAACAAATACATTCATCCAATGAGTGAAGTTGCTGATAGACTTGTCAATGAACCATTAGATGAGTCTATGACTATTGTAGATCCTATCCTTGATAGCAGTCCTGAACCAAAGGAAGATAAGAGTCAAAATAAAGACTGTGACACAAAGAGTGCACCCATAGAAGTCCAAGTTCTCAGTAAGAAAGGAAAAGAGAAGATGAGTGTATGCAATGCTACTCCACAAGTTTCTGTACATTCTAACTGTAACACTGCATCCTCATCAAAAGGAACTAAAAGAGATAAAACTGTTTCTATCTGCACATGCCAAAAGCATGGTGTTCAAAAGTTTCCTAAACAACAGCAGGTAAGAGGAAACCAGAGAAACAAGAACCAGAAATTGACAGAAAAGTCTGGTGTTCCAATTCAAACTGTCAAAAGATGCTTTCACTGTGGGAGGAAGAATCACTTAGCCAAGGATTGTTTTTACAAACCAGCTGTTGCAAAACAGACTGTGCATCACACAAAATCAAATCCTAATCAGGCAAAGCACTCAAAAGTGAAACCTTCCACAGCAGCTCCAAAGAAAACAGTTGATCCACAGATTCTCAAAAGTTAATAAAAAACAGTCCACACATCAAAAACAAGTTTTGGCAAAGCCTAAATCAAGTTTTAAACAAATATGGTGTGTCAAGGACAAATCTGTTGCTCAAACTGCTAATGCAAAAGATCAGACTGCTAAGTCAAAATCTGATGCTGTTAGTGCAAAAACTGAAACTGTTAGCACTACAAACACAGCTCAAGCTGCTGAGCATCAAACTGGAGCTGCTAGTGAATCATCTGAGACTGTCAGAAGAAAAGATGATCAAAATAATTGGATACCTCATATCATCACTAAATACTCTCCAAAGACTCCATCAGTAGATCTCACCAAATACAAGAAGTCAAAAACAGTTTTTAGTTATGTCAATGTACAAGGCCAACCCAAAACCAATTTGGTTTGGGTTTACTCCACTACTAACTAAGCTGTTATTTGTGCAGGGCAAGCACAGGTCTCCTCCTAGGACAAGATGGCATATGGACAGTGGATGCTCTAGGCACATGACAGGCAATTCTGAATGCTTGTCAAATTTCAAAAGCTTTGATGGAGGTTTTGTTGCATTTGGAGGCAACTCAAAAGGAGGTAAGGTTACAGGTAAAGGTACTGTAAATGCAGGCAACATGACATTCCATGATGTTTTGTATGTTGAACAGCTTAAGTACAATTTATTGAGTGTCTCTCAAATCTGTGACAAACAAAACATTGTTCTGTTCACAGATTCTGAGTGCATTGTTCTTTCAAAGGATTTCAAAATTCCTGAAAATCTTGTTTTACTTAGAACACCAAGAAAGGACAATGTTTACTGCCTAGACACAGCTCTTTTGACTAAATCAAATACTTTAAGCTGTTTAATATCCAAAGCATCATCAAATGAGTCTGCTCTTTGGCATAGAAGGATGTGTCACATGAACTTCAAGTCCATGAATGATTTGGTTAAAAAGAATCTGGTAAGAGGATTACCACAAAAGGAGTTCATTTGTGATGATCATTGTGTAGCATGTCTTAAAGGTAAGCAACACAAAACTTCTCATAAGGCCAAAGAAGTAAATTCAATCTCATCTATTCTTCAGCTGTTACATATGGATCTATTTGGTCCAACATCTGTTTTGAGTTTGAATAAAAGGGCATACTGTTTAGTCATTGTTGATGATTTCACCAGATTTACTTGGGTTTACTTTCTTAGGTCCAAAGATGAAACTGCTGAGCTTGTTAAGTCTTTTATCCTTAAGATAGAAAACCAATCCAATTCCAAAGTTAAGGTGATAAGATCAGACAATGGAACTGAATTTAAAAATCAAATTCTAAACAGTTTCTGTGAGTCCAAAGGTATTGCTAGACAATATAGTGCACCAAGAACACCACAGCAAAATGGTGTAGCTGAAAGAAAGAATAGAACATTAATTGAGGCTGCTAGAACAATGCTAGCTGATTCAAATCTGCCTATGACTTTCTGGGCAGAAGCTGTTAATACAGCCTGTTATGTTCTAAATAGGGTTCAAGTAGTTCAATCACAAGGAAAAACTCCCTATGAGCTATTCCACAACAGAAGTCCCCTAATAGCTTTCTTCAAGCCTTTTGGATGCCCATGTACTATTCTTCACACTAAGACTCACTTAGGGAAGTTTGAGAGTAAGGCTGAAGAAGGATTTTTTATAGGATACTCAAATCAAAGCAAAGCCTATAGAGTATACAACAGAGTGTCTAAATCAATTGAAGAAAGTGCCAATGTTGAATTTAATGAAAATACTACTAACATCAAAGGCACTGGTCCTGATTGGTTATTTGATTTAGATTCACTAACAAATTCTCTGAGCTTTGCTAAGTTTACTACAGAAGCTGATGCATACAGGGTTGAAGCTGCTAACACAAATTCTCATGCTGCCAATACAATTTCTCATGCTGTTGGCACAAAGTTTCAGCCTGCTGCAGATTCAACAAGTTGGGATGACTTTACCACTCTACCACTTCTGTCATGTGATCCTCCAGGGGTCCTGAGCACTCAACATGATGCAAATCCAGACACTGAAGTGCCATTCCCAAGTCCTGACAGCACAGCTCAAACACAAAAGGAAACAGCTCCAGTTTCTAGGCTAGCAGTCCCAACAGCTTCTCAAGCTGTTAGCCTAGAAACTCATGTTGTTCCAGAAAATGAACCATTCACTGGTTCTGATGGAGATGACACAAACCTTGGAACGTCCTTCCAAACAGAGAGAGAGCCCACACTAAGAGTTCATAAGTATCACCCTCTCAATCAAATACTGGGTGATCCAAGTACTCCTGTTCAAACAAGGAAGATGGTCCAAAATGAGACTGCTGCTGCTGAACAAGCAGTTCCAGAATTCAGCCTAGCTGCTTTTGAACATGTCTGCTTCATGTCTCAACTAGAACCTAAAAAGGCATCAGAAGCACTAAAAGACTCATCCTGGATTGAAGCTATGCAAGAAGAGCTTTTACAGTTTAAAATTCAGAATGTATGGACTCTGGTGGATCTTCCTAAAGGTAAGAGAGCAATAGGTACAAGATGGGTGTTCAGAAACAAGAAGGATGAGAGAGGGATAGTCATCAAAAACAAAGCAAGACTAGTAGCACAAGGGTACACTCAAGAAGAGGGAATAGATTATGATGATGTTTTTGCTCAAGTAGCAAGAATTGAAGCCATCAGACTATTTCTAGCATATGCAAGTTTCAAAGGCTTTAAAGTGTATCAAATGGATGTTAAGTCTGCTTTCTTGTATGGGACAATTGAAGAGGAAGTGTATGTGTGTCAACCTCCTGTTTTTGAAGACTACAAGTATCCAGACAGGGTGTACAAGCTAGACAAAGCTCTCTATGGTCTTCACCAAGCCCCCGGAGCATGGTATGACACACTGTCATCATATCTTCTACAGAATGGATTCAAGAGAGGCACTCTGGACAAAACACTTTTCACTAAATCCATCAAAGCTGAGATTCTTCTTGTCCAGATCTATGTTGATGACATCATTTTTGGCTCAACTAATGATAAGTTGTGCAAAGATTTTGAGGCCCTAATGCACAAAAAGTTTCAAATGAGTTCAATGGGGGAACTCACATTCTTTCTAGGGCTGCAGGTCAAACAGAAGCCTACTGGTCTATTCATAAGTCAATTAAAGTATGTCAAAGACATACTGGAAAAGTTTGGCTATCAAGACACAAAGGTTGCAAGCACTCCAATGGATCCTCATAAACAGCTTCATACAGACAAAGATGGCATAGATGTGGACATTCATCTATACAAGATCCCTTATAGGATCTCTCATGTATCTAACATCTTCTAGACCTGATATAATGTTTGCTGTTTGTGTGTGTGCCAGGTTTCAATGTTCACCAAAGGATTCTCACTTGGTTGCTGTTAAGAGAATTTTCAGATACCTTAAAGGACAACCACATTTAGGCCTCTGGTATCCCAAAGACTCTCCTTTTGAACTAACTGCATATTCTGACAGTGACTATGGTGGTTGCAACATTGACAGAAAATCCACAACTGGTGGATGTCAATACTTAGGAGCAAGACTGGTCTCTTGGCAATGTAAGAAACAAACAACTGTCTCCACATCATCCACTGAAGCAGAATACGTAGCAGCTGCAAGCTGCTGCTCCCAGGTAATGTGGATTCAAAATCAGCTAAGAGACTATGGTATGAATTTCTTATCCACTCCTATTTATATTGACAATTCAAGTGCAATTAGCATTGTGCAAAACCCAGTGAAATTCCCAAAAACCAAGCATATAGAAATCAGGTTTCACTTCATCAGAGATTGTAATGAAAAGAAGTTAATCCAAGTTACCAAAATACATACAGATGATCAGCTAGCTGATCTATTTACAAAACCTTTTGATGTAGGAAGGTTCACTTTCCTAATATCAAACATTGGTATGGTAAACATGGATTAATTGATTTCTATTATTATCAACTCAATATGCTAATTTAAGGGGGAGACACTGTTCCATTGAAAATTTGCACAAATTTACACTAACAGCATGAGTCTTTTCTCATGCTGCTAGTTCATTTTCTCGGACTGCTAGTTATTTTCACTTGATCTGTCAAAGTGTGCAGGGTATTTAGGTAATTTTCCAAGTGTGTGCGCGGGACCTAACCTTTTCGAAACCTTTAAAGGTCCCAGTTTCGTTCAGTTGTAACTACCAGTTACATATTCTTCTTCCACGGCCTTCTGTTTTCTCTCTGAACGATACACACACTCTCTTCAAACCCTAAACCCCAAACCGTCGTTTCTTGATCAATGGAGTTCGTAAAAGAGCACAACTGCCTCCCATACACCCTGAAACACACTGACCTTGAACCGTTCCATGAGATGATGGACTTCCTCAGGCACTCCCATATCCACTATGCCCTCAATATTAACCCCACTATATACATATCTCATATTGAGCAATTCTGGAATCATGCCTATGTTCAAACCATCAATGGAGTGCCTACCCTGACTTCCAAAATCGATGGTACTACCATCAATATCACCGAGGAGTCCATCAGACATCATCTGCATCTTCAAGATGCCACAGGTATAAAAGACCTATCTCTTACTGCTTTACACTTTGGTCTTCAAAATATCGGATATAGGGGCCCTGCTGATTCTTTTACTTTCTTGAAAGCACACTTTTCTCCTAAATGGAAATATCTTGTGCATATCATTCAGCAATGTTTAAGCCCCAAAAGAACTGGTTGGTCCGAATTTTCTTCAAATATTGCCACTGCCTTAGTGTGCTTTTCTACTGGCCAACAGTTCAATTTTTCAAATATGATCTTTCAAGGAATGTTAAGGCATCATTCCTTGAAGCATGGGAAATTTTTGATGTATCCTCGATTTTTGGCAAAAATAATTGCACACACCTGCACTACTTCAAATTTACATAAGAGGATATATGTTTCCCATAGGCACTCACTATCTTCAATCAAAAGGCTGATAAAGCCAAGTGCCAATTTTGTTAGTATTGATGCTCCATTGCCCTCTGCAATGATGAACATCATCACAAGAAACAGAGGAGAGGGGCCTGAGCAGACACAACCCAACATTACTGCTTCAACCCCAGGACCCCAACCCACTCCTCATGATACACATATTCCCTCTGATCCTTTTGAACAGCCCAAACGCCCACTACAATACTTATATAAAAGGAAAAGGGGAAGAGGAGCTCCTTCCTCCTCCTCCCTTAGACAAGAGCCATATATCCCTGTGCAGGAGGATCCTTCTGCACAGAATATCCAAAGGGAACCAATTGAGGACACTCCCAACCTCAATCAGGAGGTGAACATCTCTTCTGAGACTGTTCATATGGGCTTTGTGGCTGGCACTACTGATGTCTCTGCACAAGAGGCACAGGACAGGGCCAACATCTCTAAGACCACACCCATGGCAACAGCAAGTGTGCAAACACGAGCTGGAAGTCCCCAGTACCAAGAAAAGAGGGGCCCAGAGGTTTCTACTTCTGGTGTTAATGTCAGTGATAGACCACAAACACCCCTGGTGTTATCTGATCTTGAGACTAGCCTGCAACTGATGCTCTTAACGGATCCAAAGCTGAAACCTGTTGTAACAATGTTGGAATACCAAATGTCCATCATTGCTGCACAGGGGGCACAAATTCATGCACTCAAACAGGCAGAAGCTGCTCACAATCAGAAACTGGCTAATCTACACAAAGGGTTTACTCTTTGTGGAAATAAGCTCATCAAACTAGAGCAGTTGATTCAAACCCATGTGGCAAAGGTTGTGGGTCCTTCTGACCAAACCAATGCTTCCAAAAAGGGGGAGAATCAGGAAGTTCCTGAACCAGTCCAAGCAACTCCAACACCAACAGTCCAAGCAGCATCAACAGCTCCATCTTCTAGGCTAGCAGTCCCAACAGCTTCTCAAGCTGTTAGCCTAGAAACTCAAACTGCTTCTACAAGAGCAACTGGAGTTGTTATAAGAGAAGGCATTCAAGCTCCATCCAGTTCAGTCCAAGCTACATCTTCTGCTACAAAAGATAAGGGCAAGGGTATTCTCATTGAGTCTCCAAAGCACAAATTTTCTTCCAGAGAAGCCCAGATTGCCTTTGATGCTGAGATTGCCAGAAAGTTAGCAGAAGAACAAGATCAGGCCTTAGACCAGCAAACCCATGCCCCAATGCAAGATGATGAAACCTTAGGAGATTACCTAAGAGGGTTTGTGGTAAAGCAAGGTGAAAGGAAGAGGAAGATGTCAACTGGGCATACCAAGGCTGAGAAGAGAAGATTCTTAATCAATTTTGCCGTTGCAGCAGATATTCCAAAGAAAATTGCTCAGTCTATGCCTACTGAGAGGCTGCAGGCAATACATGATAAAGAAATGGAGAAAAGAAAGAAAACAAGAGTCTCTTCAGAAGTTCAGCCAGTACCAACAGTTCAACCGTCCCAATCAGTCCAACCATCAACAAAACCAGTCCACCCTGAAGCTGCCAATGCACCTGCTTCCACTGATCAACCTACTGTTTCTGTTCCATCATCTGTTAAGAGGGTGATCTTTCAGCACCATTTGCAAAAGGCTATGGAGATAGAAAAGTTGCTTGATCAACATGACTTTACAAAGCCAGAAATCAACTACTGGTTTGCTAAGTCATTGGATGAAAGGAATTTAAGGGTCAAGTTTGTGATAAGGAGAGAATCTGGACCAGAAGAGGAGTTTGATACATTCTGGCAGATGGTTCATAAGCTGACCAGGGATGAACTGATAAAGATGTACTACATAGGATCTGTTTCTCAAGTTAGATCTGATCTTCCACAAGTAAAACAACTCATCAGAGATCTAAGTTCAGTTGCTGATGCTGAATTTGCAAGAAAAGAAGTAGAAGATGCTGAGAAGAAAGGGAAACAGATCAAGGAAGTTCATATTTTTGTCAAATCCAGAACTTACAGAGTCACATTCAAAGATGGATTTGGTATTTTCTTCAATCTCGAGTTTTATAATTTTTCAAAAGATATGCTGCTCCAAATAAAATCAGTTAGGATATCTTGTGATAAAGAAGAGATGAAGAGAGAATTTTTGAAGGCTGTAGATCAGAAGCTTGCACAGTTGTAAGTTTTTGAAAGCCTTGGTTTGTGAATAACAGTTTACTTTTTCATTTCCTTATTTGTATAGAACTTAAAGTCTTGTATAAAGAATTTAAGTTAGGGGGAGATTGTTGGGAAATAGTTTAAGTATACTCAAGCTGTTAGTTTAGACTTCTCAGACTGTTAGTAGATTTTCTGTGTAAATACAAAGTTCATGCTGCTAGTTGAAGAAACTCGAGCTGCCAGTGTAAAAGTTCAAGCTGCCAGAGCAAAACAATTCAAGCTGCTCAGTTCATGCTGTCAAGTCATTCAAGCTGCTCAACAGTTTCATAAACAGAATGTGCTGATTTTCAGGGAAGATATCTACAAGAAGATTCCAGCATATCTACTATCAGAGAAGTCATAGTCCTTCAAGGAAACACGTCCATAAAGCAATATAAATACATAGAATAGGTCTACGCTATTGTATAAGAGTTTTCTGCATATTTTGAGTCTGTAATTGCTTTATTGATAGAGTTTTCATAAGCCTCTAAGGTTGTAAAACCCTAAGAACAGTTTGTGTTCTTCGTCTAATCAAAACAGATTAGAGGTGATTGTAATCATTGAATTCAGCAATACAAACAGTCTTGATTACTTCTTATGTTTTATGCTATTATTGATTCTGAAAGTTTTTGTCAAAATAATTAAGTGTTATTCCGCAAACTTCTTAATTAAACTTTGATTCAAAGCAAGATTATTGATTTATACTCTGATAAATTCAAATCAGTTAATCTTGGTTATTCATAATTTTCATAATTTTTAGATCCTGACATAGTCCCTTAAATGCCACTTAAATCCCACTTTTTAGCCTTCAATTTAATGCTTTTTATGATCTTGATTCTCAATTGGAAAAGAAACCGTGGGTTTCTTAGGAGAGAGAAGAAAGAGAAACGAGACAGTAGAGAGAGTGTGAGTTTTGAAATAATGAGTATTAATTCCCTTTTATTTGCTAGATTGTCACTTTTGCACATTATACCCCTCAACTTCGCATTTTTCTCATTTTAACCGATTTTAATTGTCCGGATCGGTTTCTCATTGTTATGCTTGCTCAGAAAACTACCATGAGGATTTCTCCTCATCATTACTAATTTTAAAAACTCTTTGACCATTGCTGGTATTCTAACCGATGTCGGTTCCTTATTGTTTGTTTGCTCAAAAAAACAACGATGAGGATTTCTCCTCATCTTTTCTCATTTTTAAAAGAGTTAATTGCATAGATGGTCCTTTAACTATCCACAAATTGCAGTTATCGTCCTTTTTTCGAAAACGTTGCAATTTGGGTGCTTTATGTACCAAAAAGTTGCATTTAAGGTCCTTTCTAACAGAATCCGTTAAATGTCTCTGTTAAGTCAAGGGCATTTTCGTCTTTTTAAGGATAAAGGACTTTTTTTGCAATTTTTTCTTATTATTTGCTTCATTATTATTATTAATATTATTGTTATTATTATTATTATTAAACCTTAAATATCAAACAAACCCTACCTAATCTTCACCCTTCTTTATCTACTCCCAGTCTACCTTTTTCACCCACAACAACCACCACCACACCATCACTCTGCAGCCACCAGAACAGCAAAAGAACTGCAGCAGCCTAGGACCATTTTGGATAAACTCAAACACCAGCAGCCATGTAACCAGATCAGATGAGGCCAGAAGCAACAAACAAATACTCAGAGCCAATTTTATAGGAAAAAATCAGATCAGCAATACGGGTCGTAGTATGGGAGACCAGATCAGAATCCACCCACCAGGTTAGGACCAGAAAACAAAGCAGCAGCCAACCATCACAGCAATCTCAACATCCATTCTCTCTGACTGCTACAAATCTCCTCACTACGAGTAAAGTCCTGAAAGGCATGCTTCCCGGCGATAAACGCAGCACCACCGCCGTGAAAACGCAGCACTACCCACAACATCCTTCTGGTGATGGTGGCTATCGCAGCCCCACCCTGAAATCGGTCCACCCCCTGAAAACGCAGCACCACCGTCGTCGCCGGTCGCAATCGTTGCCGCTGCCGCCGCCGCCCCATCTCTCCTCTTCTTCGTCCTGGTCCTCCTCCGTGTCTTCTTCGCCTTCTTCTCTCTCGTCGTCGCCTTCGGTTCCGTTATCTGATGGCTTCGGAGACATTGTCGGAGTTGTACAGAGAGAGAGAGATTGATGATTGATAAAAAGGGAAGGCACAGTGCTGGTTTTGATTTATGTTCTCACACACAACTATATTGATTTCACAAACCTGGATTTGAATCCAGTACTTATGTTTATAGATTTAGTTTAATAATAATAATAAAGCAAATAATAAGAAAAAATTGCAAAAAATGTCCTTTATTCTTGAAAATACGAAATTACCCCTGACTTAACAGAGAGATTTAACGGATTCTGTTAGAAAGGACCTTAAATGCAACTTTTTGGTACATAAAACACCCATATTCCAACATTTTTTTGAAAAAGGACGATAACTGCAATTTGAGGATAGTTAAAGGACCATCTATGCAATTAACTCTTTTAAAAATTGTGATCGAAATTTGCTTAAATTGACATAATAATCCATTAATACAATAATTGAGTCTTAAATTGCCAATTTACAAATAATTGAAAAGTAGGGATGTTACAGTGAATTTATGTAAAATTCATATATCATGCGTATAACATTAGATTAAACATGATTATGTGAAAAAAAAAAATTTAAAAAGTTTTTTAAAGTTGGTACATTCGGGTGCACTTGATTTCGAGAGATACTTATTTGAACCTGACTCTATATATATATATATATATATATATATATATATATATATATATATATATATATATATATATATATATATATATATATATATGTATGTATGTATGTATGTATATATATGTATATATCTATACATATATGTATGTATATGTATGTATATATGTGTATATATGTATGTATATGTATGTATATATGTGTATATATATATATATATATATATATATATATATATATATATATATATATATATATATATATATATATATATATATATATGTGTGTGTGTGAGAACATATCTACTAATAAAACATTTAGCTTTTTACAAGTTACAATGCTGTACAACCTGTTAAAGCTGACTTTTTGAAATTTAAGACATACCACATGCAAAGCTTAAGGTACAATCCTCTTATGCATGCAATTTCAAATTTAAACATATTTTTGAATCTGGACTGATATTTAAATTTTTGTGAGAATCAATGCAACATCTTGGGAAGACAACACCTCTTCCCTTACCCATGCTTCATTTGCACGATGTTGTCTCTTCATTTCATTCTCCCTCTCCCTTGTCTCTCTACCGAAATTTCATTTCTAGCCGCTCACACCTCCTTGGACGATGGACAAATTACCTCCATAGGACATCACATATGGAGGATGGACAAATTATCTCCATATTTATGAGACATGATTTCCATTCAATACGGAAAACCTACTACTACTAGTGAAAGAACTGGGCACAACGCTTTTTCTTCTCTACTCTTCAAGCAGGAATACAATGGCCGCTTCATCTTCGGCAGTGTCTCATGCATCAAATAGTGCCTAACTATTCCTCTCTCCATCTTCGGCGGTGTCTTTGATGTTGAGAAATCTTTTTGCAGATCTTTGAAACGTAATATTCGCAACCATTTTGTTAGTGTTTTATTGGCGTTTCTAACGGAGTTATCATTCAAGTCACAAAATTGTAGATTTGGGTTTTTCAACTTCTTCACCTTCGATGTTCATCATAGATTTGGGTTTTTTTTTATTACTTGTGAATCCAAGATGAAATGCCTTCAATAACTCTGCCTGATCTAGGCACCAAAACTTGGATGTAATAACCATGTATTTGAAGCTTTTATTTATCTGCCTTTGGAAAACTCTGCCTGGTCTAGGCATCAAGAAAGTTTTGATTCTAGGTAGCAAAGTGTTTTTCCTGGAGTTGAAAGCTTTACATTATGTTCCTTGAGTTTTCATGTTACCTTCATGTCGCCTTTTGTACTGCTTGACAAATGTATTAAGGTATTTGCATCTACTGTTTGGTCACAAGACATACATTTGTTGGCTTTTCATGTTGAAGGTTTTTTGTGCAAGAGGTATTTCTTGTTTATTATTGTTGATTCCCTGTGCTATGCTACAGGGGTGATAAGATATATTTTAAAAGATTTGCATTGGAGACATCATATTACTTGAAAGACGATTTCCTTCATGTCCATTGTTGTTTTTGTGTTGTTAGCTCCCATACGTAAGGTCCTAAAACTTACTCTATCCATGTACCACCTGCAGATATTGGCCAACACTTAGGGCAGCTCCTTGAATGTGGAAAGGGCACCGATGTTACTTTTGAAGTAAAAGACGAACCTATCCTGCTCATAAGTTGGTACTTGCAGCCCGTTCACCTGTTTTTCAGGGCTCAACTTTTTGGTCCAATGAAAGATCAAAATTATTGTTTGTTGTTAAAAGTTGAAGACATTGAACCCACTGCTTTTAAGGTTGGTTTGTTTGCATCAAAATGATATGGTGATCTGAACACAAAATGGGATCATGCTCATAGTGTTTTTGATTTTGCAGGCGTTGCTTCATTTTATATACTGGGACAATTTATTAGACATGGAATAACTAACCGGTGTGATCACAAATGGGCTTCAACGTTGATGTGTCAGTGTCTGCTTGAATCTGACGACCGTTATGGTTTAGATAGGCCGCAGGTGGTCTGTGAAACCAATCTTTGCTAGGATGTTGCCATAAACATTGTTGCGACCACATTGGCATTGGCAGAGCAGCATCATTGTCTCCAGTTGAAATCTGTGTGTCTCAAATTCGTGGCCTTGCCAGAAATTCTCAGAGTTATGAGCAGTGTTTATTTTTACATATAATCGACGGTGTGCTTGTGTCATAAAGGTCTGAATCTCGTGGTCATTTATAAGAAAAGAAAGCTGTCCACATGTGTTGACTGAACTTCTGTACCTAGCAAGGATCAGCGAACATTCTCCTGCGATAACCAAGCATGCGAATGAGGTGATACCTGATGCTATTGGGCGTTGTGTTAAGTTAAATTAGGTGGCAATATGACCTAACTATAGTTTAACTTGAATTTGGGTTGTAATCCCATTTCAATCTAACATCTAGAATTTAAAAAGGAACTTTTTAAAATAAAAGTGGAAGAGTGGAACACATTTTATGACATAACAGTAAAGTAATTTGTTATTATCAAAATTTTAATTTTGTAATTATTGTATTAAACATAGGTTGTTTTTTAATTAAAAATTTAACATAGTAATAGCAAAAAGTTCTTCTATAAATTGTGATCATATGTGCTCGTTTTAGGTTAACATGATATTCTATGAAATATGATAGATAAAATCGAACTCTATAAATCATTAGACTGTGTGACACCAAAAAATGTACATCCAAGAAATATGTATAGATAAAATCTCCAAGCAACATGTATTGATATACAAGGATAAATACAACAGTTAACCTGTTAGTACATCCAAGAAATGTATATTTATAAAATCGTTTTCAATGACACATAAGGACACCAAAAATTATATTGTATACTCTCTAAAACATTATGAAAAGAAAAGGACTAAACCCAAAAATTATATTGTATACTCTCCAAAACAATATACAAAAATTATATTGTATACTCTCCAAAATTTATGTTGTGTATGGTGCTAAAAATGAGATCCTACAAGCAATTACTGTTGCTCCGATTATATTTTCACGTCTTTTTTTTCAATTCTTGATGCATGGATAAATTTTAGTTATTTTGTGTTATTACAAATGATTGATTATCTCATGTATTGCAGAGACATGGTAAAATCAGGAAGAGAGTTTGTGAGACCCTCTGATTTCTTAAAGGTCTCAAGTCTAGGCCCAGTAGCAATGCAATATCAATCATGAAACTAATATAAAATTTACAATTGCGGAAATAAAATTAATTACAAACATAGACAGAATTTTAAGTAGCAAGGTACAAATATCTAGACTATTACATCAAATCACATAATATAAACTAGACCCGAACCCCAAAGCTCTATTGTCATCCAAATACCAAGATATTGAAACAGGTTCTAATGCACTTCAAGCTCTTTCAAAGTCCTGACCTATGAACTATGTCCAGCCAATCCTTTGCCTATACCTGAAAAATAATGCAACAACGGGTAAGCTTATTTGCTTAGTGAGAATGTAGAATTTCACATTTAACATGCAAATATGAACGCGGTAGCACATGCACTTCTCTCGGCTCATGCACGGCTCAGCTCTATATGCACTGCACTAGGCTCATGCACAGCTCAATCTCGAAGGGTCATTGGCCAATTAATGCTCTTTTGATGCGCGACTTTTGCTCAGCTCCCAGTTATAAAACTGTTGTTGCTCTTGAGACTTTTAGACAAATTCATAAGGAATGCTCGGATGATGATAAATCCATACACACGCATCATTAGTGGGGATCAGCCACGTACTGGGCTAGCTACCAGTAAAAGCTCTATATGGATATCATCGGAATGCTCAGTTCTAGCTACCCTCTGTGCTTTCATCACGTAAATCAGCACATCATAAGCCTAACATTAACCCAACACTGAGCAATAGTGATGGTGTTAAGCTTAACAATCAAATGACTCGTCAAAGAATCGAATCTAGAAGAATAAATACCCAGCTCAACAAATCATAGTAAATATACTATGACAATATTTCAATAAGCTCAAGATCAGAATATCAATAAATCAGAATCATGCAACAAAAGTCTCAATTCACATAATATGCAGTTAAAGTGAAATCTACAACTCACAGTTACTGGCTATTTGTGCTCTTTTAGTTTCTGGCTCTGGCTCTGTTGCTCACAATCTGTAGTGGATAGTACCACTATCTGACTTATATCACACTTTCAGATGCTTGCCATTTTGCTCGTTGCTCAATCTGTTATTAATATCATTTCTGATATTTATTAGCTCTTATATCATCTGAATAATCTATATTCAGTGTTCATCATTTATGCTCAAGATTCATTCGTTGGTCTTTGATATCAAAATCTTATATTTTGATCATATTATCATCAATCTCTTAAATCTTATCAGAATCTTTCTATTCTTTGTCAGTAATAATCTCAAAGTCTTATAAAGTTACATTTCTGAAATCTGATCATTCATATTTATATTAGGAAATCTGTTGTATATATTTTGAATTATAAAAATCACATCCGGATTAGGACCATACGAATTCGGATCATCCGGATTCGGTTCCAGATTATCCGAAATGGCATTATCCAAATTTGGTCCGAAATGGTTCATCCGAACTAGCATTGTCCGAAATGGCACCATCCGAACTCGGGTCATCCGAGTTCGGACATCCTTCCGTCCGGAATGGTACTTCATCCGAAATGGTGCTGAATCCGAATTAGGCACCTCATCCGAATTTAAATATTTTGTCCAAAGTATAGCTTCGAAATAGGGCTTCATCCGAATTCGGTCTCATCCGAATTCGGATCCCATGTCTTCATAATTATCCAGAAATTGTTCTTTATATTCATCTTTTATACTTACGGATTTTTCATAAAAATTCCCAAAAGTCCTTTTTATCAACATGCAACTTAGTATAATGTTATATTATCATTATTTGGTTGATTTTATACTATTTTCCTTATCATTAACACCTTAATTTGATCAAGATCGTCCAAAAGAAGCATATTTTGTCAAGAACACAATTTTTATCAAAAATTCCATTTTCTTGCTTATTTGGACAATCCAACACATGATTTCTGTTTCTATGACTTTTATTAACTTAAATTCATGATTATATACTGAAATTTTGAACATGCAACATAAAATTTCATGCTAAATTTCCTAAGTTTCGGTTTCTCACTAAAACCGAATCAATCATATAAGATTTCGATTTTTAAAAGGGTTATTACCTTGATTTCTTTGTAGTTTCTTGTTGTTTGATGATTGATGTAACTCCCACATGCCTTCAATCTTCAATTTATGGAACAATTCTTTGAATTCTTGATGAATTCTTTGAGAACCGGATGAAGAGAGAGAAAGGAGAGAGAGAAAAATTTAGAGAGAGAGTCTAGAGAGAGAGAGAAATTTGATTTTATGTTTCTATATTCCGTTTATATACTTCAGCTATTTACGTTTGCTACTTAACCCACTAGTATTTTCGTAACTTATATATCTTTTATTTACTTATCTTAATAATTAATAAATCGTAATTCATAATATTATATAATTCAATTAAATATTTCATAACTCAATTAAATTATAATTCAAAGTAATGTAATAAACTTACATTATTGGATCGATAATCAGATATTTAACTTGGGCTAAAAGTTGGGTTGTTACAGAGTTGTCAAGCAGAATTATGCATATGTAGTTACTTTGATATTGAGGTTGGAATTTTTCATTGCAGACAATTTTTTTTAATTAGTTGCTGATTTTTGAGCCTATTTTGAGGGCACTTATGTGGACAAGTTGGGTTTATATTTTTGTTCAGCCACAACTCACAAAAACAACTGGTAATTGATTTTTCTACGATCCACAACCATCATCATCACCATCACAATTAAAATCTTGAAGTTAGGCTTCATTTACATTGGTTCAAGGTATTTAAATTTTTTTCACAAAAAAAAACTGGTGGTTTATTCTTCTAATGGTATTGCCCACTATCGTTGCATTTTATCGCAATCATTTTCCACCTCCTCATGCATTGACACAAGGTACATCTCATTTGGATTCGTGTTTATTTGTTGCGGGTATTGTGTTTTAGTTTTTATGGATGCTATTTATCATCTTTTTTACATTGAAATTTCAGTTCTAATTTATGGTTTTATATCTTTGTATGTTATTCATTTCTAATTTATAAATTTCAGACTGCTCGATATCTTCTCTCGATCCTTGAACTTGCTGAAACTCTTGAGATCTGCTACTTGAATCGCTTTTGAGGGCACTTATGTGGACAAGGGGGGTTTATTTTTTTGTTCAGCCACAACTCACAAAAGCAACTGGTAATTGATTTTTCTACGATCCACAACCATCATCATCACCATCACAATTATCATCTTGAAGTTAGGCTTCATTTACATTGGTTCAAGGTATTTAAATTTTTTTCACAAAAAAAACGGGTGGTTTATTCTTCTAATGGTATTGCCCACTATCATTGCATTTTATCACAATCGTTGTCCACCTCCTCATGCATTGACACCAAGGTACATCTCATTTGGATTCGTGTTTGTTTGTTGCGGGTTTTGTGTTTTAGTTTTTATGGATGCTATTTATCATCTTTTACATTGAAATTTCAGTTCTAATTTATGGTTTTATATCTTTGCATGTTTTTCATTTCTAATTTATGAAATTTCAGACTGCTCGATATCTTCTCTCGATCCCTGAACTTGTTGAAACTCTTGATATCTGCTACTTGAATTGCTTTGGCTGGTTATAATCTTATTCTTTCGTTTTTAGAATTATCACTCCTGAATAGGTTTTTTGTCTTGATATATTGCATTTTTTTACATTTTGGCACATGGTCACATTCTTTGGTTACCATCAGTGGTGTTTTGCCCTTAAAGTTAATTATGTATGTTACCATGTGGATGATGCTATCAGCCTTGGTGATGCTGGTAGCGTAGTTAAATACCACAATTTTGTGGTAAATGATTCCATCCAGCTCCCTCTCTCTTTTTATCTTGTTCTCTCTCTATCTCTGTCTCTGTCTCTCTCATACTCTCAATCCGACAAACATCCAAATTCGTTTTGTTTGACATTATTGATTTGGCTGGTGAGATGTTACTCTATCATATTATTTAGGTCTCATTGTTCTCACTTATCAGTATTCTTAGTAGTCGTTTTTGGTTTTATGTGTGAGAAGGTGCGTTATGACTTTCATATTTTAATATTGGTTTTGCTATTAGCTGGTCATACTATATGATTCTCATTACTTGCTAACATATTCGTATGCATATATATATACAAACATATATAAGTGAACCTTGACTCTTTTGTAATTTTCAAAAGCATCGTAACGAAGATGCTATCGAACTAGCAGATCTTAGAAGTTTAGGCACTCATTGCATCATGAGTTTTTTCTTTTGCAAATCTAAGATGTTTGTGCACTCATTACATATTTTTTTAATAACTGAATATATTGGAAGAAACAACAAACTTTCAGTTGGTTAAAATCGTATTTATAATACATTCTCTAGCAGTTGTAGTGTACAAGGGGGTTACATATATTGTTTAGCATCGTTTCATAGTTGTCAAAGCGGCACCAAAACTCTTTTTTTAGATAAACGCTTTGGGTCTAGTCAAAGTCTCAATGTCAGATGGAATCATCAAGAAGCGCTATTGAATCCGAGATGAATATAATTTAAATGGCGTTAAAGAATTTAGATACAATTCTAGTGGTGATGAAGGGTGTACATGTGATCAATTTGGAATTGATAAAATTCGCAAATGAAAATGTTTAGCAACGACTAGATTATACAGAACAACAATCATATGCTTTACACATCAAGAAAGATTTTTTCAACCTAAGTTGGCTTCTAAAGAAATTTCAAATGTTTGGGCAAAAGAATAATATAAATATTAACATGTTAAAACTGTATGAAATCAACTGCATGCATTTCCAAATTTCCTAATAGAAAATTTACTAAAAATTGATCAAAACATCAATATTTGTTAAAGGCAGAAACGTATGCTAATTTGAGAAAGGATGAATATAAACACCTTTGGATTTATCAAAACTGCCCATCCAAGTTACTTTACATGCTTAAACACAACAAGTTTTACTTATAAAATAAATCAGTAACTACCAATAAAAAAAATCATTCTGCTTTGACAGGGTAAAAAGAGCAACAAAAATTCATTCTACTTGAGTCGCTGTTGTTTGAACGAACTCAATACCAAACGCAAACATTTGTTGCCGCCGCCACTTTGTGCGGCCGTGCGGGTATTGTACTAGTATATATATAATACAGGGTTGGGATTATTGCAGAACTTTTATTTGGTGCAGAACTATAGAACCAATCTAAACCATTGGATTATAATATAACACTAGGGATAAGATGGTAATTATGCAATTAACATTGAATTAATAGTAGCCCACCAAGTTTGACTGCCCACATTGACCATTTTTTACTCTTTTAATATCGAAGATACATGCAGTGTTGCATATATGATATATAGTATCACTTCGACGTTGAATGTGTGATATAAACAGTAATTCGACATTGAATGATCTCTATATAATATATTGAATGGACGTCTGGATAAAAAATATTTTTACGAAAAATAAACACGTAAAATTTTTTCAAAAAAATATATCATGACCGTTCTCATTAAATCCACCAACTTTGACTACTAATTTTGACCATTATTTTGGCTCTGTTAATATTGAATGTATATGCAGTGTTGCATCGACGTTGAATATACAATATCAAGTGTTCCTTCGACATTGAATGATCTCGTCATGCTACATTGCATCGTGGTCTATGTAATTTTTTTTTACAGAAAAAAACACGAAAATTTTTTTCGAAAAAAATATATAATGACCGGTCTCATTTTAAAAAGTATAAAATTCTCGTTTTTATGGTATAATTTTTTTGATTTAAAAATTAATCAGTTTAATGTTATTTTAATTTAAAGAAAAAAGATATTTATTTTGCTAATGTCAATCTATTTGCTATTGCCAATCTTTTCTTTTTTTACCCGAATTAAAATATCACTAATACCAATCTTTTTTTCATAAATTTCAAACTTGACTATTTTAAATCAAGACCATTAGATTAATCTAATATATGGACGATATTGGTTCTACAGTTCTACACTAAATTTAGGTTCTGCAATGATCTCATATATATATATATATATATATATATATATATATATATATATATATATATATATATATATATATATATATATATATATATATATATATATATATATATATATATATATATATATATATATATATATATATATATATATATATATATGGAATCAGGTTCATCAACGTACCTATAAGATTCCAGCGTACTCTAATGTGAATGATCATTCACATTTTTTTTAATAGACATATATAACATAACATTATAAGACTTTTTTTTCAAAAGAAGCAACATTATAAATCATGTGAATGGTCATTCGCACCATTCAAATGGTGTGAAATGACAATTCACATAGTGTGGAATGACCATTCACATATGGATGACCATTCACATAATTTTTAAGGACACAGAAAGTGTGAATGTCTGTGAAATTCATATATCATGCGTATAACATTAAATTAAACATAGTTATGAGAAAAAAAAAATTTAACAAAGTTTTTTAAGGTTGGTACCTTCGGGTGCACTTGATTTCGAAAGATACTTTTTTGAACCTGATATATATATATATATATATATATATATATATATATATATGTGTGTGTGTGTGTGTTTATTTATTTATTTATTTATTGAAATTCAATTAGGTAGTTTTATTATTATTTAGGACGGAATAATGTGTGTCTAAACTATTTTCCTATAATTTATGTACTGAGAATATTGTTTAAACTTTGGGTTTAGTATGAAAATTATCAAATGTTTTCACGGTTTTTACGTTTTCGTCTTTCTATGTTATTTTTTTCCAAAAAGTCCTCAAGTTAATTTTTTTCTAGTTTTGTGAAATTTGACTGTTAGATCCCGGTTATAATTGCTAAATCGGGTTCTTAAAGATTAAAAAACCGGGTTCTAATTGTCAAATTTCATTAAATCAATAAGAATAATTAATTTGATGACTTTTTTAGAAAAAAAAAATAACATGGATTGACAAAAACGCAAAAGATATGAAAACATGTTGGTAATTTCATAATAAACCCAGAAATTTTTTTATTAAAATGATATAGATTAGGGGTGTAAATGAGCCGAGCTACGTGAGCTACTCGAGCTCGACTCGCTAAGCTCGAATTAAACGAGCCCGAGCCGAGCTCGAGCCTAAATTCGAGCTCGAGCCCGAGCTTCACATGTCGAGCTCGCGAGCCTAAACGAGCCTATATATAAATATATTAAAATAACTTAACTAAAAAAATTAAAATATATAATAAACGAGTCGAGCCCGAGCTGAGCTCGAGCTCGAGCTTGGAATTTTATTCACGAGCCGAGCTCGAGCTTTACATACGAAGCTCGAAACGAGCCGAGCTGAGCCTTGTACTTTCAAACGAGCCGAGCTCGAGCTTAAACGGACTCGGGCTTGGCTCGGCTCGTTTACACTCCTGAATTATAGATAATATCAACGTTAAATTAAAGTAACGTACTTTGAAAGCTTAATTATTAATAAGTAGTAGCATTCTTATCTAAAAGTTTGTGCGTAATTATTAACAGGCAAAGATTCCATTCCCATTATTAATTTGAAGTTTGCGTTCTCTTTCCTTTCCTCGTATAAACCAATACCTTTTTTTTTTCTTTTTGTTGCATGAATGTTGGTTCAGTAGTCAGGAAGCTTCAATCACTGTCAACTAATGCTACAGGTATGAAATAAAGAATAAAACCAAAAACACAAAAATTATTATCAAGAACCGAATCGTATACCAGTTTAAGTTTGGTTCGGTCCAATCGTGTTTTTCTTAACTTCTCACATTGAAAAAGTATAAACCGTATCGAACTTGGTCAAAAACTGGATTTTAAAAATATCAGTGACCAAGAACTGAACTGTATGCAACGAGTCCTGTCCTGTTCGATTGGTTTCGGTTCGGTTAACTGGTTTGGACCCTTTTGATGGACCAAGGACTTCAACCGAAGATTATTGAAACACAATAATACATAGAACATTATGAAAGTGTAACCCATCTTAAATCAACGTTTACTTTTTGGGTAAATGTTTATCAAATACAACAAAACAATCAAGCACTGAACAAACCGACGATACATAAACGATGAAACCACACACCTTAAACCCCCATACGGCCATACTGACATATAAACCATGGGAGAAAGCAAGGAGATAACTAGAGAACGGAAAGAAAACAACTCCTACCAGGATCTCGCACATAGTTCTAAGAGCCTAAATCACAAAGTGATAACAGATTGCAATCAAAGAAAACGAACGTAAGCATTTGGGATCCACATATGATTATATATTGTGAATACATGCATGATTCTTTAATGGTTTTATAAGCTAACTACTATTTCGTTTATATTGTTTTCCTAATCATGCATGTATCAAAAGTGTTCGAATTTGGTTATTTTGTTTTAATATGAAATCCATGATATGCTAAACCATATGGTAGATTGCTAGAATACTGTTGTGTCCTTCCCAACCCAACCTATCTGATGTCTACTTTGTGTGGTGTGCAATGATTACTACATCAAAATACTATCAGTTCGATTTTTGTAGTTTTGCTCACTACAAGAAAAAGGGTCAATAGCAGCGACGCCCTTTAGCAGCGACAAAGGCATTAGCAGCGATACCTAAAAAAAGCGGACTCATGTCGCCGCTAAAGGCTTTAGCAGCGACACAAGTAGCAGCGACACTCGACTTTTAGTGTTAAAGCAATAGCAGCGACTTTTTAGCAGCGACATGTCGCCGCTAAAGGCATTAGCAGCGACATCTTCAGGCATTAGCAGCGACTTTAGTCGCCGCTAAAACCCTATTTTCTTGTAGTGGCTGGATTCTATTATACTACTTAGTAGTGATGTTAAGCCTCATCGAATACTCATTACATAATCCCACGAACCTTGCATTAGCACGATCTCGTTGGCTTATACGTGTTTTGTGTTTGCATCTCAGATATTCAGCTGATCAGCAGTAGCCAGCCTACTGCACTTAAGTAAGGATCACCCCGAGCACTTTACAGATATTCAACTACTTGTTGAGAGATAGTACGTTATTGTTTTGTGTGTTTGTATCTACTTCATATATATATTATAAATAAGATTATCGTGAGTTATACAATGTAAATTAAAACTTTAAATGATTTTGAGATTTTTGTGTATTACAACGGGTATTAGAAAATGTTTATGTAATGTATGTGCATGATCAATTGGTCTGCTATTTATATGTTATTTTGATGTGTTTATTGGATATTACATGCAAGGTAAAACAAATAATTTTTTAGGGTATTGCTATTTGAAACATTGAAATTTGTCTTAACTAAATTGAATCTAGAATAGTTTTATTATTTACATTCCTAATATAATGTATAACATTTATTTTCATGTTCACTAATAATGATTTTATTAATTTCATATAATAGTTATACCTTCATCATTATCATTTTTAATTTTAATAATTTAAATTTGATTATATTCTACTTATTACTTTATAAGAAAGCATTAATACCCATGTATTACATGGATTGATGCAAAATATTTGTTATAAATTAAATATTAATAAAGAGGTGGGATCACTTAAAAACCTTCAAATTTTTTTTAAAATTTACGATACAATAAAACAAAAACAAAAAGATGACATACATGCAAAATCATTGAGTCAGTTAAAAAATGATGACTCTAAGTCAATGTTTAAGTCAAAGAAGACGACTAAAATATGATTCAAAATATTTGAATTATTGATTAAATGGTAAAAAAATGATGACTCTAAGTTAATCTTTTAAAATTTTTTATTATAAAACTAAATTTTTTATTTTACCGATTTTTTTAAATTATTTACTCTTTAGGACATTCAAACATGAAATTTATTATTTTATTGATTTTATAAAAAAAATTATTTTAGCTTGATAATCTTGAAAACTTTTAATGAATATTAATTGTAGTTTAGGTGACAAAAATAATAAGTTTCAATAATAAAGTTTAAATTAAATCAATTAAATGATAAGAATGTTACTTAAATTAATGTTAATATTTATTTTTGGAAAAAGAGCGGGAAAATGAAAAAGTGAGGTATTAGAAAGTTGACACGTGGCAGGATTTATTCTCAATTATTATAATATATAGATATATAGATTTTATAGTATTTTAATTAACTGATATAATTTATTAAATTTATAATATAAATAAAAAAAGTGTTGTTATTGATATTATTAATAATTAAATAGATATCTAGGGGTTTAAACACAAAAATAAAATATATTAATTAAAACTCATTAACCATACTAAGCAAAATTTTTATACCATTAAATTTTATTTATGTTTATAGTTTAATATTTTATCTATTCATTAAACATAAAAATTAAATGTTTATGACCGACTTTATATCTTAGTTGTTTTCAAGGTAGTCATTTTTACATAATTTCTTGTAATCTTTTGGTTTTACACATCTATCTGTACACACATGGTTTACTTCGTGTCGTATGAACATGTACAATCGATATTTTTTCTACCTGTAAATCTAAAAATATTATAAATGCTTAAAGACTTTAATATATTCGAATCAAACGTTTGTGGAGTTTGATCTCGAGTCACAAGTCGCAAAGAAATATAAAATGTAAGTACCCAAATAAGAGTGTGTTTGGTGAATAATTGTATAATTCATATTTCGATATTACTCGATTGACATTTAAGTTAATACCAACAATGACTAATTTGACTTATGGAATCAAATTTGAAAGAACTATGTATCATTCATATTTTGATATTACTCGATTGGCTTTTAAGTTAATACCAACGATGACTAATTTGACTTATGGAATCAAACTTGAAAGAACTAAGGGGGCGTGTGGTCATTTGCCGTAATTATACTTAATAAAATTCAAATTTGAAAGAACCAAGGGAGAGTTTGGAATCAAATTTGAGAACTAAAGGGGCGTTTGGTCATTTGTCAAATTTAATGTATTCTTTTAAAATAATTTTAAAATTCAAAAGAAGTTTAAAAAATTATTAATTATATATTTTGGTAAATTTCATAATTATACTTCAATTCCTTTGACAGATTTATAAACCGAACTGAAAACAACAAATGAATTAAATCTGAATTTCATTACTTTTCAGCTAACCAAACAAGCTACAGTATTGGATTCAGACAGATTTCATTCCTTCCAGATTTTCATTCCTTTGACAAATTAAATTTCTGGAGTAAACATTTAGCGAATCAAACGCCGCTTAAATTTTTGTCAAATGGTGTATTCTTAATTAATTGTTCGAATGTTGTTACACAATTAGTAATTAAACTCAAACTTAGCCTTTTATTATTAATGGTTTTTAGTCAATCAATCCAAAAAAAACAGTAACGATAATCATTTTACTAAAATGACGTTACAAGATGGGTATGATACGTCTTGTTTCATTGCAAGGCTTCCGTTGTATGCATTTATATGTTAATTTTAAAAAGATAAAAGAAATCAGTTATATAACCACGTCTAGATGATTGTAAAATCAAGGAACATATATCTAAAGGACTAACATCAACTTTTTTTTTTGAACAGCAAGAGAAAACGCACAAGGAGCTACGACATTGTCATCATCCCAACGTACGAAGACTCAAAAATATATTATAAAACTACTAGCAAGAAGCTAGCAATACAGTGAAACAATCCAAGATTACAATGAAGAAAGCGGAAAAGAAACTCATAACG
>JAANYP010000889.1:32500-134560 GCA_020465985.1 Centrapalus pauciflorus
TTATTGCTACTAACAAGTTACTGTGTTGTAGATTTCAGTACTAATATGTGTTTCAAAGTGTGATCAAAATTTTCAATCTCAATCGGAGTTCATCAGATCTTGGGCAAGTTTCCCAAAGATCAATCAATATGTCTAAAGACGCACTGACAATGGGATCAGAAACCAAACCCCCAATTTTATACAGGGGTGAATATGTTCAATGGCGGGAGAGGTTTCTTGAATTTATCAGTTTTCATGATCTGTCCGAAGAGATGCTGAAATCCTTAACTGAAGGACCAGCCACTTTCATGGAAACGATCCCAGGAGTACCAACTGGTAATTCCCCAATTCCACCGAGGACTGTTGAGGTCACCAACCTGACAGAGGCCCAAAAGAAGAGAAAATTAGGGGACAAGACTGCCAGAAAGTTATTGTTGATATCAATCCCCAATGATATTTACACTTGCCTGACAAATACAAAGACTGCTAAGTCAATTTGGGATGAAGTATGCAAAATCATGAGGGGATCTGACAGAGCTGCCACAAACAGGGCTAGAAACAGCCTAATGACGTTTGAGAATTTCAGAGCTCGTGAAGGTGAACTTTTGGAAAACACTTACCTCAGGTTTGTGAATTTGGTAAGTGAAGTGAAAAGAAACGGAGTGACAAAGTCCAACCTGGACATCAATGTCAAATTTCTAAATGTTCTAAATCCTGAATGGGAAAAATATGCTATGATTATCCAACAAACAAAAGATATTGAGGAAATGGATTTTCATATGCTATTTGAAAACCTCAACAACTATCAAGAAGTTGTGTTGAGAAAAATATCAGGAAAGAAGAAAGCTGAAAAAGAAACTGCTAATCCACTAGCTCTACTGGCAGAGAAAAAGTATAAATACAAGCTGAAAAAGGAGAAAAGAGCTGTAATCAGCAGTACATCTTCCGAATCAGAATCCTCAGATTCATCTGCTGATTCAGAAATAGAAGAGATGAAAAAGCAGATGGCATTGCTTACAAAAGCATTTCAAAAGAAATTTTACAGAAAGCCAACCAACAACAAGATGCGCTATAAAACAGGCTCAAGGAAAATTGAGAAAAAGGATAAATATGAGAAAGCTGGAGAAAGTAGTGCAAGAAAGACTGACAAATATGAAAAGTCAGACAAGTCAGCTAAGAAAGAGTCGGAACAGAAATGCTACAACTGTGGAAAACCAGGTCACTATGCCCGTGAATGCAGATCTCCAGTAGTCAAAAACTCAAACTACTATACAAGAAAGGCTCTCTTAGCCAAAGAAAAAGAGTCAGGCAAAGCTCTTATGGCGGAGGATGACCATTGGTTACAGTTATCAGAAGAAGAAGACATCTTGGATGAAGATGCTCATATTTGTCTAAAGTCAGAAATTTTCAATGAATCTGAACTAAGTGAATCAGCTATGATAGATGAAGATGAGGTATGGGTTGGATTGACTGATGAAGAGGATGCAGAAAGAAAGGAATCTGAGTCTGATGAAGAGGAAGCAACAGAAGAAGTTGCATTAATGGCAGCTGGCCAAAATGAAGCTGAAAATGATGAAGATTCAGAGTCTGAAAACTCAGATGGTTTAGACAGACCGGAGGTAAATTCTAATTCAGACTCTGATATTGATGAATCATGTATATTAGAAGAAAAACTAACTAATATGGCCTTTATGCTTAAAAAGTTTGAAAAATATTTAAAGGCAGAAAGGAAAAATGTTCATTTTTTGGAAAACAAACTTCGAAATGAACACAACTTAGTTCTAGACTTTTCCAAAGATAAAGCATTAGCTTTACGAGCGGTCTCAGACTTACAAGATAAGGAAAGAGAACTTCAAAGCAATATACTCAATCTGAATCACAAAATATCTGATTTACAAGAAAGACTGCGAATAGCTGAATTAGAAGCCTCAAACTTTTCTGTAAAATATCATGCCATATTTGAAGAAAGAACTAAATTTTATGAGAAAATAAAGAAGATGGAGGATGAATTTATTAAAAGAGGGCAAACAGATCAAACAATTTATTTAAATCAACCAAAAGACACAGAATTTTATAACTCTAAATCTGGAATTGGTTGGGAAAATCCTAAGTATCTGACAAAAGCAATATCAAGTTCACCAACACTATATGATGTCAGATACATGAATTTAGGATTAAAAATGACATTTATGAAAGCATCTGAAGAAGTAGAATCTAGCGAAGAAATAAAAAGATTACAATCAGACAAAATGCAAAATTCTGGTGATTATACCAGAATAAATGAAACTAGCAATATTCTTGATAATAAAGAAGAGTACATTCAAACTTATTCTGAAAAGGATTTGTCTGAATTACCTACTCAATCTCAAAAATTATATTTGCCAAATTCAATTTTAGAACAGATAAATTCTGATTTAGAATTGAAAATTAAAAATTTTGAGACAGAGAATGGAACTCTCAAGGCTGAATTAAGAAAAATGGAACAAATGTTGCAAGATCAGCCTAAAAACACAAATGTGTCTGATCCACAATCATCTACTTCTCTAGATTCTATAAATACAGAAAAAGAGTTTGATCTGTACATGCACTCTGATGTTAATTCATTAGATCAAATGTTTGGTAAAATTGGTGAATTTATCAAACCTTTGACTAACAAACAATCAAATGGTAATAAAGAACCTGTTAAAATTCTGCAAAGAATGTCTACAGATTCTTTAAAATCATCTGAAAATTCACCATTATTACAACAAAAGAAGGAGAAAACAAAAATTATTGTTCATTCTTCTAACTTTGAAAAGGGTGAATCATCTTCATCAACGGACTCAATTGCACGAAAAGTCCAATCTTCAAAAGGTATAAAAAACTTACAGAAAAAACGAGCATCTAAATCTACTAATTCTCATACTTCTTTTATGTCAGATATCATTGTGAACGGTTCGAGAAAACAAGTTTGGCGAAAGAAGAAAAGAGAACAGAAAAACAAGAGTATAAAACAAGAGTGGCGCGTGAAGGACAAAAATGTTACAGATAGAAATAGCAAAATTGAACAGTCTGTCTGTAATAATACTAATCTTGTTAAAAATTCTTGTATAAAGTTTTCAAGAACGGACTTAATTGCTTTGAATTCTTATGCTTGTAAGCCTGCAATTGTTAAATCTAATAAGCTCGTATGGCAACCGAAGAAGAAGGACCCATTTTATGAACAGAAAAAGGTTCCAAAGAAAATTATTTCAAAAGCAATTCCAACGCGAATTGTACAAAAATGGATACCTAAAAGAACAGTTTAAAAGTGGGTACCTAAAATAACTTCAAATGATAAGCTAAAAGCCATATCTGTTAGAAAAACAAATAATATTGTGCATGATTTACCTAAAACAAAAGTACCCAACTACAAGTGGGTACCTCATGTGCTACTTCGTCTTATAGGTAAACCATGTCTGGTATCTTGACTCCGGCTACTCCAAACATATGACCGGACAACGAGACACACTCACGAACTTTGTAGAAAAGTTCTGTGGGACGGTCAGATTTGGAAATGATCAGTTTTGTCCGATCAAAGGTTACGGAAGTCTCAAATACGACAAAATCACCATCCAAAAGGTCTTTTATGTTGATGGTCTTGGACACACTCTGTTTAGTATTGGACAATTGTGTGATAAAGGGTTAGAAGTCAATTTCAAAGCCAATCGGTGCAGCATCAGATCCGGAGAAGGAAAAGAAATTTTGGCAGGAAACAGGAAAACAAATTTGTACTCCATTGATTTAGCCTCAATCAATCTGAAGAAAGATGTCTGCTTATTGTCAAAAGCTACATCTAAAATAGCATGGCTGTGGCATCGTCGCCTTTCACATCTGAACTTCAATGAGTTAACCAACCTAGCGAAAGGAGGGTTAGTTAAAGGGCTGCCGACGCTCAAATTCCAAAAAGAGCAGTTATGTGCGGCATGTGAAAAAGGAAAGATGAAAAGAGCCACACACAAATCCAAAACAGAACACTCATCCACGAGAGCACTGGAATTATTGCATATGGATTTGTGTGGACCAATGAGAGTACAAAGCATAAATAAGAAACGATATGTATTGGTGATAGTTGATGACTATTCACGATACACGTGGGTTTTCTTCCTGAGATCCAAATCAAATGCAACCGAAACGATCATAGACTTCATCCGGAAAATACAAGTAAAGTTGCAACTCACAATTCAAACAATCCGCTCAGACAACGGAACAGAGTTCAAGAACAAATCACTTGACTCATCCTTGAATTCAATAGGAATTACACATCTGTTTTCAGCTGCTCGAACTCCACAACAAAACGGTGTCGTTGAAAGAAGAAATCGGACACTAGTGGAATCAGCTAGGACAATGCTGGCATATTCCAATTTACCGTTATCCTTGTGGGCAGAAGCAGTTGCAATAGCTTGTTTCACACAAAATCGTTCAATAATAAATAAGAGATTCGGAAAGACTCCTTACGAACTGATTAATAAACGAATACCTAATATTAGATTTTTCCATGTCTTTGGTTGCAGATGCTTTATTCTAAACGATAAAGACAATCTTGGAAAGTTTAATCAAAAGGCAGATGAAGGAATTTTCATCGGGTATTCAAAGGAGTCGGTTGCCTTCCGAGTGTACAACAAGAGAACCAAGTCAGTCAACGAGAGCGTGAATGTCAAATTCGACGAAGGAGTGGTAATGGCTTCTGAACACACCAGTTCAGGACCCGAACCTAATATACAGACTTCATTGGAGTCAACTGAACAAAATGCTGAACACTCAGAATTACATAAATTGTTTGAGAATTTTTATGAAGACTATTTTGAAAAGCCCAAAACTAATGTTCAAAATTTGGTGCCTGACAGGATTACTGAAGATCCAGTCATAGTCTCTGATCTTTCTCAACAACAAGGTTCAGAAGAAACTGGAGAAGCTTCAACAGCAAATGTGCAGTCAACTACTGAGATTGTACAACCAATTGAACCTCCACATTCTTCTGAAACCCCCATTACTTCTGAATATTCAGAAGCTCCTACCTCAGATGTCCCACCTACAACATCTGAAGTAACTCCCGAACCATATCTAGATATCAATCCCAACCAAGACCCAATAAAACCGTTTCCACTTACTGTTAAGTGGACAATAAATCACCCAATAGAAAACATCATTGGTGATCCATCTGCGTCAGTCCAAACCAGAAAGGCAACTATAAATGAATGCTTATTTTCAAATTTTTTGAGTAAAATAGAGCCCAAGAATGTAAAAGAAGCTCTTCTGGACGCTGATTGGATTGTGGCGATGCAAGAAGAACTGAACCAGTTCGAACGGTTAAAGGTCTGGAGACTTGTTGAGCGCCCAAAAGACAAATCCATTATAGGCACGAAATGGATCTTCAAAAACAAGAAAGATGAACATGGTGTCATCATTCGGAATAAAGTTCGTCTCGTGGCCAAAGGATACAGCCAACAAGAAGGGATTGATTATGATGAAACATTCGCACCAGTTGCACGAATTGAAGCTATAAGAATGTTTTTAGCTTTTGCCGCTCATAAAAATTTTACAGTATATCAAATGGATGTTAAAACTGCGTTTTTAAACGGGGAGCTAACAGATGAAGTATATACATATCAGCCCGAAGGGTTTACTGATCCTTCGAAACCTGATCATGTATATATTTTAGATAAGTCACTGTATGGCCTTAAACAAGCACCTCGTGCTTGGTATGATGCACTTTCAACATATCTGTTGAGATGTGGATTTACAAAAGGTGCAGTTGACACAACCCTGTTTATAAAACGTCAGGGGTCAGATATCATAGTTATACAAATATATGTAGACGATATAATATTTGGGTCTACAAATCCAGAATTTTGTAAGAAATTTGCATTTTTAATGTCCCAAAAAATTTGAAATGAGCATGATGGGGGAAATAAATTTTTTCTTAGGATTACAAGTAAAACAATTAACTGATGGTATTTTTATCAATCAGTCAAAATATATACAAGACATGTTAAAGAAATTTAACATGGTCAATAGTACTCCGATGAAAACTCCCATGGCTCCGGAATCAAAGTCAAAACTCGATGCAGACATCTCAGGGAAACCTGTAGATGTAACTCATTATCGAGGTATAATTGGGTCATTAATGTATTTAACAGCTAGTAGACCAGATATTATGTTTGCTACATGTGTATGTGCTAGATATCAGACAAATCCTAAAGAATCACACTTAACAGCTGCAAAACGAATTTTAAGATATCTCAAAGGAACTCCAAATCTTGGTTTGTGGTATCCTAGAGAATCTTCATTTAATCTGACTGCTTTTTCTGACGCTGATCACGCAGGTGATAAGATGGACAGAAAGAGTACGTCCGGAGCAGTACAGTTCTTAGGTGACAAAACCGTATGTTGGTCATCCAAGAAACAACATTGTGTTTCATTGTCTACAGCTGAAGCAGAGTACGTTGTTGTATCTTTCTGCTGTTCTCAGGTGTTGTGGATGAAGAGCCAACTGCGTGATTACGGGTTTACACCAAAGAAAATTCCAATATATTGTGATTCTCAGAGTGCAATAGCTATTGCATCAAATCCGATGCAACATTCAAAAACGAAACACATTGACATTCGGTATCATTTCATAAAAGATCATGTAGAAAATGGAAATATAGAATTATATTTTGTACCTACTGAATATCAACTAGCTGATTTGTTTACCAAAGCGTTAGATGAAAAGCGGTTTAATTTTTTGGTATACAAATTAGGTATGTTGAATCGTTAAGATGTAATAATTCAGTAGTTTCAAAATATAATTTTAAAATTTTCAATTTTTTTAAGTGATTTTTATCTGATGTTAAATTCATGAATCATAAAAAGTTTATATTCTTTAGAATTTAACAAGATCTGGATTGTCATGTGCAGGGGGAGCAGAAAAGAAATTTATCTGATTTTGAGTAAATCTGATAAAAATTATCTGTTATTTTGTAGGGGGAGCAGAGCTGAGAAAATGAATATCCATTTAAGGGGGAGCAACTTTCAGAAATTCAAGGGGGAGCAAATGAGTATTGTTAATATTTTTAATATTTTTTTGTGTGTTTTCAATTTTTTTTGTGTTGTTTTATGTGCAATTTTTTTTTTTTTTCAGTATGAATATATTTTTTAAGTCCATTTTAAAATTTTTTTTGTTTTGTTTTGTGTGCTGTTAAATTTTTTTTTTGAAATTCAAATTGTATCTTGATATTTTTTTAGTCACAATTTTTGATTGAAAAATTAGTGTGTGGGCTAATTTGGTTTAGATGATGGGCAGGGTTTTCAAATTTGAAAACTTAAAATGGGCCGGGTAAATTTGCATATAAATTTGAATTTTCAAATTCAAATTCATTTTTCCGGAAAATACATTTCTTCATCTTCTCCAACTAGATTACTTCACTTCAAAGAAAGCTCAAACCCACAACCGACATTTTTTCATCAGTATTGTGAGTAAAAGTTTTATATTTCAGTTTGTTTCTTTATATGTTTAGTGTATATGCTTAGTATGTGATGTTTGCATCTACCTGTTCGTATATTCTTTTTGTGTGTTCTTGACCGTTAATGGCAAATACTGTTATTTGTTCATCAAGTTGAAATTAAATGTGTGATGAGGCTCGTATTGGTATTATGACTATGAATCTGAAATTTCATAAGTCATTTTTACATCACACAAACAGAATCACTGATTTTTCTAATGAAACAGTTCCGAGTTCATAAATAAATTGAAATTTAAATTTTTAACAACTTTAAAGTTGTTTTTGTTCAAAGTTCAGTAAATCAAATGTGTTTAAAATACATTTTCGAGGGGGGTACAAGTTTTAAAACACTGAAAAAGATCTCTGAACTTAAATTCATAAAATCAGTGAGTTTTAGACTTGTAGTAAAATAAAAAGACATTTCTCGAATAAAGCATCATTCGAGTTGCAATAAGAGTCATTCGAGTTGCATTGTAACTCATTCGAGTTGCATTGTAAGTCATTCGAGTTGCATCAGTGAGTCATTCGAGTTGCATCAGTGAGTAATTCGAGTTGCATCATGACTCATTCGAGTTGATTCATATAAAACTCAGAGTTAATCGAGTTTAGTAGAGTTGACAAGTGTGTGTGTAACACTTAGAAAACTTTCAGAACATAATTGCTTATAGCTTATTCGAGTTGGGACAATGGTCTTATCGAGAAAATGAGTTAGTCATTCGAGTTGAGTGTTAGAGTCCAATGTTCCATTCGAGTTTAGTACATATTCTATTCGAGTTTCATGTATATGTCATTCGAGTTGTGTATAGGCTTATTCGAGTTTCATATATACATCATTCGAGTTGTGTATAGGCTTATTCGAGTCGTGTATAGGCTTATTCGAGTTGTTTCATGTGTCACTCGACATTGTTCAAGAGTCATTCGAGAACCTTGTAGTTTTATTCGAGGTTCAATAGAAAATTTTTCTAAGTGTGGAATTTTTTATGTTTTAAGAAAAATGTCACATTTTGAAAGAAATTGTTATAAATTTGTGTTTTTCTAACATTGGTCTCTAAACGATCGACTCTGGAATCCATTCAATAATTAACCATTATTGTCCGGAATCCCGATGCCTTAAAAAGAAAATCACAAGTTTTGACAATTTCTGATAAAATGTTACAATTTTTCTACATTTTGAAGGATGTCATTTATGTACATGATCTGACTAACATGATGTTCTTATTTTTTACAGGTGTTCAAATGGCATCTCCAGTACAATCTCAGAACTCAAATTCCTCTGACTCTCATTCATCATCAAATCATACACTTGTATCTACCCCTGTTCGGTCTACCTCAGTTGCCCGTCCATCACAATCAAACATCATCCCAGATAACCAGCTAGTAAAACCTAAACATTGCCTTCCTTTCCGAGATAATAACCATCGTCTAGATACCAAGGTTATTAAAGTGAGTCATCCTATCATTGTTGACATTCTAAAAGGCCATCCACTAGGTTATCTACTTCAATACAAACCGTCTATTCCACAAGTGTATCTACAACAATTTTGGCACACTGTCAAATTTGTTCCTGCTGACGGCAATCATCACTTCAAAGTGACAATAGACCAGTTCAAGACAAAAATAACTCTCGCCAGACTTCGTCATAATCTATTTCTTCCTAGACGTATAGACACAGTTAACTTCCCAGAGTTGGCTGACTTTGAAGACTTTGTTTCAGATGAGGAGCTGGTACATGATTTAATCTGCTTGGGCTACTCAAAGCCACTACCAAAGAGCTCAAAGTTTCATAGGAATGGTTTAAATGGAGAATGGTATACACTATTTGGAATCATAAATAGGTGTATGACTTCAAAACACACAGGGATTGACAGATGCAACATTCATTGCTTGAGGATATTTCATGGAATAGCATTCAACAAGCATTATGATTTTGCTCAGTGCATATGGGAGGATTTGAAAGAGATTGTTCTTGCAAAAACTACTAATAGAGCAAGAAAATTTGTTCCGCTTCAGAGATTCATACAGATTCTTATCCGAGGGATTCTCCGTGCTAATGAAAATATTCCGAAGCGAGCCAACTCTCAGAGATGTCCGGATTATGTTATGATGAGCCTACACGAAGTGCCGGAATCCCCAAATGCAAACATTATGCCAATTCCAGAGTCGTTGCTTAAATATGCGGATCAAGAGAGTGAGAATGTGAGATTATATAGAATAGATCATGCTCCGATAGAGACCCAGGAACCGGGATCTCTTAGCCCAGGAGCTTTAAGAATAGAGGAACCTCAGCAAGGGGCTGAAGTTCAGGTTGCCCATTCTGAGAGTGAGGGAGATGTTAGTGTGAGGGGTGGCGAGGAAGAAGCTGAAAAGTCAGATTCTGAGAGAACGTTGTCAGATATACAAGAAGGAGAAGGAGAAGGAGATGATGATGGTGATGATGGTGATGATGGAGGTGATCATCATGAGGGAGGAGGAATGATGATAGATATCGTACAAATTGCTGCAGAGAGTGTGAGGGATACCATGATCCTAGAAAGCCGGGAATTAACCACATCTACTGTTAGCTCTCCTATGAGAGTTAGCATTGAACAAGTCAGTATCCCACTGACAATTGCACACCCAACTATCCACTCAGTCTCCTCTCAACAGGAGACTGTTTCAATTGAATACAGGGATGAACCACACAATCTATCCGAAAGTCACTTGGACTTAATGGATATTGAAACAAGTGCACAACTGCCCGTGTGTGCGACTTCTTTTCAATCACCAAGTCTAGTTCCTATACAGTCTAGGACACTTGAGTCACCTTCATTTGTTGAAGTTAGTGTGGTTGAACTTCGTGTTCCCACTGTAATATCCTCAGTAATGGAAGCATTTGTTGCTCCGTCACTTGAAGAGGGTGGAAGTCCAGTCAGAGAAACAACACTACCAACTCTGAGCACTGGCCACACAGAAGTACTTTATACAAGTTCGACTGCTGTGACAACTGGAAGTCTACGTGACCCAGTGGTGACTTTATCCCCATTTGTTACTGAATCAACATTGACAAGTGCATTGAATGAAGCTGTGTCTGGTGTAAATACGCATGTATCTAATCAATTAGCTGAGGTAATGGCCCAAATGACAAACATTCAGAAGTTTTTAAAGGGGAAGGACGTTGCAGAGGAATCGGTTAAGCAATCCGAGTCAAAACAAGCTATTGATGAATTAAAGGAAGAATTGAAGGATTTTGTCTTTGAGCAGTTTGATGAGATGAGAGAACGTATGATCAGCCTGGAAAGTACTGTGATAACCGCGTTAGGTAATCTTTCAGAAAGGGTGGCTGCAGTAGAGGAAACTTGCAAGGCTCAAGCTTCCTCATCAAAGAGGAAACATGATGAGCATGACGAGGACTCCGATGATGCTCCTCATGAGGGGGAGAAGAGGAGAAAGCTTGATGAACCAACGCCTAGGATATTAATGATAACATATCCAGAAAAGGAGCCGGAAGTTCAGGAAAGAGAAGCTGGGGGCTCTAAAGAATCAGCTGGTGATCAGAGAGAGCTGGGATTGATTCTTCATGAAGATGTTCCAGTTCCTTTGAACATTCAGTCTGATATTTATCACTTTGTTGAGTATATTGATTCAGATGAAGACGTTCAAGAGAAGATTCATGAGCTAAGTATTCAAGGGACAGGAGAAGAGAGAGAGAGGAGTATATTGAAGTATCTGAAGATGATGATATAATTGCTTTGACTGATGTAGATTTTAGAGCTGAAAGAATTGAGGAGGAGGAAGTGTTAGTTGAGGAAATTTTGAAGGATGTTGAATCGACACCAACGGTTGAAAAGCCTGAGGTGGTTGTACAAGTTAAAGAGGAATTTGAAGAGTTTCAAGTTGAGAGCAGTTTAGCTCAAGAAAAAGTTGTATTGAATGAAGTTGAAGTGATGGATAGGTTTTTCAACGAGTATGTGCTTGCTGATGAATCTAAGAAACAACATAGACTTAGATTTGAAGCGCAACAAGTAGTTCAGAGGGAGATACAAGATATGCTGACTTTGTTGAATAAGGATGAGATCAACAAGAAGAAGGTGAAAAAGCTTGAGCTTCCAGAGAATAGATCTGATGAGTTTATTAGAAAAAGGAATAAGATGCCATATATTGAAGATATTCTGGAGAAACGGATCTTTTGCAAGAAACAAGCTCCATGCTCATTCCACAAGTTATTCAGAGTTCTAGAGCCAAATATGCCTAATCTGGTTAACTATGCCAGTTTCCTGAGAAATAAAACACAAGAGGTTGAGAAGGTTAAAAGTGAATTCAGAATAGTCGATCTGGTGAAGATTGAAAAAGAAAGATTTGTCAAGATTTTTTATCCAAAGTTCACAGTCACTAGATCAGATGGAAATACTTATGTATTCACAGAAGCTGATATGTTCAACATGCACTTGGTAGATATTGAAGATCTTTTTGATGAATTGTGCAGAAACAAAAGAAATGAACACTGTAAATTTGCGCTTAAGACACTGTTTCATTTCATGCATACCAAGTTGGTATTGATGTCAGTGCAAGATCTACAAATAGGGGTTGAAAGAGGCATGAGGAAGATCAACATGATAGCGCCTCACAGAGATATCAAATTTGCTGGTGAGCTAAAAGAATTTCAAGTGATCATGGTAAAGCATCCAGCAGTCATGTATAAAGATCGGAATAAGAAGTTAAGAGCGATGAGGAGTGTAGAGCTGAATAAGTTTTCAGATGGTACTCTGATTAAAGTTTTAAGTGGTTTGAAAGGTAAGCTTGCAGCAGATCAGAAAAGAAAGACAAAGAAAGGTGCTTTATCTGTTAACGACCGAAGACTCATGGTGGAGTTTATTTCAAAGATTGAATGGAGACTTTCGGATCGTAAAAGTATCAGAAGATTTGAACAAAAGCTGGGCTTATCGGTTTAATGACTTTGCTATTTTCATTAAAGAGGGAGAATGTTAGGATATGTTTTAGTTGATGAAAAACAAAGTTTAGGGACTATTTTGTATTTCCTTGATAGTTAGTAAAAATGTATAAATAGCATCTTTGACTTTCTATTTTGATAGATCTGACATTCTGCGAATTATATACGCACAGAAATCATTGCAGAGAATCTAGGGCTACAGTGTCTAACAGTTTCAATTCTCATCTTTGTAATCGGTTCAATCATCAATTGAAGCATTCGGTTAGTTTTAATTGTTCTAGCTCTTGATTGATTATTGTTATTGTTGATTGATTGGTAGAAACTTACTTTCACACAACTTCATATTCATCATTCTCATTAGAAAAAAAAATGTATTTGAACTGGGAGACATTCATCACAAATCAAGATGTGTGAAAAACCAATGAAAACTTTTGTTAGCTGCAAGCCATTTCTTATTAACCAGTTTCAATCACATTTCCCAATGAAAACTTTTGTTAGCTGCAAGCCTGAAATGCACCGCACAAACACTTTGCACTAATTACCAATTACTAAGACTTATAATTATTTTTGCACTAATTACTAAGCCTTATAATTATTCTTTGAAGCACTTCAAACGGCGTTTCCAAGAAATCTGCGAAATCCAAAAGTCGGTAGTCTCTTCATATTCGAAATCCACCGTCGCTCACCTTAGCCTATTCAACCAATTCATTCGGTTCGGGATCAGTATATTCGGTATAAATATGGTACCGAAACTGTGAGTACCGAAAACCGATTTTTAACTAATTTGAAAACCGAGTACCGGACCAAATAAATAAATCCGGTATCGGTGGTAGCGGTACCGGTTCGGGTTCGAAAAATCGGCTCCGTCGCTCACCCCTATCATACACCCTACCACACCGTATCATTTTGTAATAATTCAATATATACTATCATTTAATTCACCCATTAACTTTAATACTTTCCAAAATTCAACATTTTTAGATTTATATATATATATATATATATATATATATATATATATATATATATATATATATATATATATATATATATATATATATATATATATATATGCAGAACCTAAATTTTGTGTAAAACTGTAGAACTAATATCGTCCATAGATTAGATTAATCCAATGACCTTGATTTCATAATAGTCAAGTTTGGAATTAGTGAAAAAAAGATTGGTATTAGTAATATTTAAATTCTTGGGTAAAAAAAGGAAAACATTGGAAATAGCAAATAGATTGAAATTAGCAAAATAAATATCTTTTTTTTTAAATTAAAATAACATTAAAATGATTAATTTTTAAATCAAAAAAATTATACCATAAAAACGAGAATTTTATACTCTTTAAAATGAGACCGGTCATGATATATTTTTTTCGAAAAAATTTACGTGTTTATTTTTCGTAAAAAAAAAAAAATAACCAGCCCACGATACAATGTAGCATGGCGAGATCATTCAATGTCGAAGGAACACTTGATAACGTATATTCAACGTCGATGCAACACTAAATGTACATTCAATATTAACATAGCCAAAATAATGGTTAAAATTAGTTGTCAAAGTTGGCGGATTTAATGAGAACGGTCATGATATATTTTTTTTCAAAATTACATGTTTATTTTTCGTAAAAATATTTTTTTAACCAGACGTCCATTCAATATATTATATAGAGATCATTCAATGTCAAATTACAGTTTATATCACACATTCAACGTCGAAGTGATACTATATATCATATATGCAACATGCATGTACCTTTGATAATAAAAGAGTCAAAAATGGTCAAAGTGGGTCAAACTTGGTGGACTACTATTAATTCAATGTTAATTGCATAATTACCATCTTATCCCTAGTATTATATTATAATCCAATGGTTTAGATTGGTCTTATAGTTCTGCACTAAATAAAGGTTCTGCAATGATCCCAATATATATATATATATATATATATATATATATATATATATATATATATATATATATATATATATATATATATATATATATATATATATATATATATATATATATATATATATATATATATATAGGTTCAAGTGAGTATCACCTATTACACAGCGCACCCGTAGGTACCACTCGTAAAATTATATTTTTTGAACTTTTTTTTCATAAACATGTTTTAATTAACATTACACAGATGATATATGAATTTCACGCAAATTCGAACACTCTAAGTATGTGAAATCACACATTACATATATGCGCGTTCACATATATGCAAAATTATGTAAGTGTACAGTCACATCATTTTTTAGGAGCTAGGAGATGTGAATGTATGTGAAATTTACATATAATCTTCATAATGTTAATTAAAACAAGTTTATGAAAAAAAAATTTTAAAAAGTTCTTTAAAGGTGGTACCTTCTGGTACGCTGCATAAGGAGTAGTATTCTCTCGAACCATATTATATATATATATATATACATATATATATATATAATAAATGCCATCAATTGTTTTATTTGATACAATAATTTATTTATTGATACACTAAGTTATATAATTTATTATATCATTGTCTCGTTTTTTTAATAGTGTATCAATGTTAAAACTTATTGTATCAATGTCTCGTTGTATCATCAACAAAATCATTCAATATAATCAACTGATACGATCATTTACACAACATTGATACATTCATTTACATTGATACGAAACATTCAATATAATCAACATCGATACATTCATTTACACAATTGATACATTCATATACATTGATACATCACCGATACAATCATTTACACAACAAAATCATTCAATGTCTCGTTGTATCATCAACAAAATTATTACACAACATTGATACATTCATTTACATAATTTTGATACAAAGCTCAACTTATATATCAAACAGATACATATCGATTAATCGATATGAATTTTGATATTGTTACTGGTGATGACGATACAACTATCTACTTCTTCTCCAACGACACAAACTCAAACAGATACTTATCGATACAATGTTCAACATTCGTCTGCTCCAACTCGAATCATCATCAGAAATGGAAACCAAAAAAGCAATTGAATCATCAAAAAAAAAAAAAAAAACTTGTTCAAACCTGAATCGATTGTATGTGGTGTTTCACAATGGTGAGGGATAACGATTCCAATGGTGGTGGGCGGAGACTAAGGCTGCAGATGGATGGAAACGACGGTAAAAGAGGAAACACACAACGACAATCGAAGAAAAGATTGATGAAGCGCAACAGTGGCAGGCAAGGGCGACTTCTGGTGACATCGCCGCGAAGGAGCAGGCGGTAATGTGGCGGCGGCGGCGAATCTCAACCAATATGAAATTTCCATATGTTAACATTATAAGATTGGTAAGTAGAATTTTAAAAATGACATATAATTTGTAAATGAAATCAGTTCTTTATTTAGGGAGGAATTGTTGTGTTTAATTGTAATTGAATGTGGTGATGGTCCATGCTAATATCCTATGTACCCATAATCTAATGGCCTATATTCATTCCCTCTTTTTCTCACATTAAGTTTATTCTCATTCGATCCTAATTCTATATATATATATATATATATATATATATATATATATATATATATATATATATATATATATATATATATATATATATATATATATATATATACATATATATATATACACACACACACACACACACACATATATATATATATATATATATATATATATATATATATATATATATATAGATATATATATGTGTATACATGTATAGATATATGTATACATGTATAGATATATGTATACATATGTATACATGTATAGATATATGTATACATATACATGTATGTATATACATATACATGTATGTATACATATACATGTATGTATACATATACATGTATGTATACATATACATGTATGTATACATACATATCTATATATATATATAGAATGAGGATCATTTAAGCACCGTGAGCACCAATAAAAATTTAACAAATTACCATCAGTTAAAACTTTTGCATCTTACGGATAACTTATTTACATAGTTTGAATGTGATCAATATAATGAATCTTGTGTACATTAAAACTTATGAATGCAATGAACCTAATGAAGCTTGTATATATATGAGCATTATAATGCAATGAATCTAATGAATCTTGTGTATACTAAAACCTATTAATACGATAAACCGACTGAAAGTTTATTTCTATTTGTTCAAAGACTATATATATAAAAAATTATATGTATAAAGTCTTATATTGATTGGTGTTCACCGGTGCTTATTTATAAATGGTGCTCAATGATCCTTAGCATATATATATATATATATATATATATATATATATATATATATATATATATATATATATATATATATATATATATATATATATATATATGAGCGTTGACGATCGATCCTTGATGCTCTTCTTACTTTTTTTCTTCATTTTTGACTAGTGTGAGTTGAGTGTGAAGTATAGCTCGCACATTGTCGTATTCAGGCGTTCTTCCGTTTCCGTTGAGGATGATGCGTACCCTCTTGGCCTATGAAGACTTGCTTTATCCGTCCAACCAGGTTAATATAAAGGGATCGTATCTGTATGAATAAGGGTAAACCGTCTATTTAAGTATGTATATATATGTGTGTGTGTGTGTATGTATGTATGTATGTATGATCATGTGAGAAAAATTTGTAATGAGAAGGGGTGAGAAGAAGTGTGGGCTTGTCGATCATGTGGCATTTATGAAATGGTCATCAAAAGGCTAGTTTAGTCAATTTACAAATGTAATTAAGAGATAAATAAAAAATAAAACTCATTTATATATCTCTCCCCTAAATCCACGCCCTTCCATAATTTGCACCCCAACCCACCCACCCTCCCTCTCTCTCTCTCTCTCTCTCTCTCTCTCTCTCTCTCTCTCTGATACTCTATATTATTTCCATACTCTCCACCATGTCATGTAACCCTAGCTACCGTCCATGGTCACCCATACACTGACTCATACGGCTGACTCTCATGTAACATCGAAGTCGCACAGCCACCAACGACAATCATCGATGTATTTGATTAGAACCGAAGAAATCTGACCTCCTCGCTTATCTTTGTCGGCTCTCATAGTCGCCGATCGGAGCTCCATTAATCTTTCTTCATTTTCTTTTACTTCGTATTTGATATATATGTGGCCACAATCGACCGACCATTTCTCCCTCTCTCCACCATGAACTACAACTCTCAATCAAGGTGTTTCGATTGTCTCTTGAATGTGTGATGTGTATTGCATTTTATTTTTCTTAATAATCGATGGACATGATCGAACATGGATTTTGATTGGATTGAGAGAGTTCGATATGTTTTTTTTTTCATTTTTTAAGACAATTGATGTTGGAGTGAATTGGTGCATCGTTGTTGTAGAGTATCAATGCATCATTGTATCAGTGCATCGACGTGGATCACCGTGTATCAATATTTATAAAATTAGTGCATCTATGTCTATCGTAGTGTATCAATGAATAGTGCAGCAACGCGTTTCCATTTATAAGAACAATATCTTGTTTAAGTGAATTAGTGCATTAATGTTTATAAAATTCTGATACAATGTATTTTGTATTTGTATCACTGCATCAATATTTTTATGAGTTGATGAAGCTGTATACTATTAGTAAATCAATGCATTTATGTTGTTTAATTAATATTTTTCTATGATTGGATGGTTTAAATAAAAATCAATTGTTTCCATATATATTATTTCTATTGATTAAATTGTATATTTTCCATAAATTTAGAATGAGAAAATTATTTTTACAAGACTAATTTGCCACTAACATTTATTATGAAACTAATGACACGTGTCCTGCTCTAGTTCCTTCTCACTTCTTCTCATGTGATCCATATCATACGTACACACACACACACACACACACACACACACACACACATATATATATATATATATATATATATATATATATATATATATATATATATATAGATGATGGATCATCAAACCATTTTAAAGATGTCATGAAAATACGTGAAGACCCAATGACAAGAGGACGAGCAAAGAAGATCAAAGAAGTTTTACGAGCTTAGTTTTTGATATCCAAGAGTCTGAATGCAAAGACGATGCTCAACCGCAAGTGATGAAGCATGTTACTAGACTTGAAGCATTGGATCCTAATATGGAAGCATAAAAGCCCAAAAGTTGCATTTTCTTGGGTCTTTGAAATATTATGGGCTAGTACTAAGCCCAAGTGGTAGAATGGAAGTATTTTGAAGTCCATTAGAAGTTTATTTGAGTCCAATAAAGGCCTAGAAATGCCTAATCTGTTTTTTTAGTTTAAGAGTTCTAGAATTATCTACCAATTGATGACAAAATGTCTAGATACATGGATTAAAGTCCCTTCTTTAATCCATTGAATTTAATTAGTGGCTTTTGAGTTGGTTTTTGAAGCCTATAAATAGATGGCTTCCTATGTACTTTCAAATCAATTCACTTGAGAAATATATATCTTTCTTCTGAGTTTTACTCATCTTTTTGAGCTTTGTTCTTTGTTGGAGAGTTCATAGTTCAAGAACTTATCAATATTGTGAGCACATTCTTGTGGCGTTCTCGTATTCCTTTGGTTCTTAGTTCTTATAACTAACGGGTCAAGGACTTGCTCTAGGCGTGTTGGAGTCCCAATTATCGGGTACTTTGACGCCTATCCTATCCTATACGAAGGTTCCAAGTTACATTTAACTTGCGGGTCAACGTTTCGTATCATTTGGTATCAGAGCTACAAAGGTTCGATTCTTAAGTTGTTTTTACATTTTGATCTTATCATTGTGTTTGTCTATCTTTCTCATCATCTTATCTTTTACATTTTTCTAGTTTTGTCATATTAAAAAAAAGTCACGTTGTTCAACAAAAAAAAAGAGCAAAAAAAAAAAAAAAGAAGAAGAGCGAAATAAGAATAAAAAAAGTGCAACAAAAAAAAAGCATAAAAAAAGTGCAGCAAAAAAAAATTAAAGAAAAAGGTTGCAAAAAAAAAAATTAAATAAAAGAAGTTTATATGAACACGTGTGCTTGAAAATCAATAATTTATCTTCTATATCATTTTTGTTCCAACTTCTTCTCATTGTTTAGTACTTTGTTTCTCCTCACCTTACTATTTTTTTTTTGTTTATCCCATCTTCTTTAAAAGTTCTAAACTCGTTGGTATCAAATTAAGTTCTAAAGGATTTTCTTGAACACTTTCAGTTTTGTGCTCTAATTTGATTTGTTCTTTTACCAATTGAGCTCCACAAGGAATAGAGAGGTAAAAGGCATTGAGTTGTGAGAACACTTGAGGGTAAAAGCCGATTATTTTTTTGTGTGAGACACGAGCGTTGAGTGACATCTCTTGAGTGAAACACGTAAGGGAGTGAGGAGAGGAAATATTTTTTTTACTCTTGTTTTTACAGATTAAAAGATGGAAGATAATCAACCCCTCCCTAACCTTCAAGTCCAAGCTCTCATGGCTGAAATGCGACGTTTAATGACGGACGAGTTTAATCAAATCCATGAAAGAATGGATAGATTGGAGGCACGTGGACCTCATGCTCCACCACCATCACAAGTTTCTGATGAAAATCATGAAGATGACGCTCGAAGTGATGAATGGGATAGAGGATCTGAAAGAAGGAGGCATAGAAGAAACCATGGTGCTAATAGAGGACTCAACAACATTAAGATGAGAATTCCACAATTTCAAGGAAAGAGTGATCCAGAAGCGTATTTGGACTGGGAAAAAAAGGTTGAACTGATTTTTGCATGTAATAATTATCGCGAGGATCAAAAGGTGAAAGTAGCAGCAATTGAATTCACAGATTACGCTATAGTATGGTGGGATCAATTAGTCACCAACCGAAGAAGAAATGGAGAAAGGCCTATTTCTACATGGGTTGAAATGAAGGCTGTTATGCGTAAAAGGTTTGTTCCCTCTCACTATTTTCGAGACTTGTATCGCAAATTACAATCTTTGAATCAGGGAGCAAAGTCTGTGGATGATTATTACAAAGAGATGGAGATTGCCATGATTAGAGCAAATATTGAAGAAGATAGGGAAGCAACAATGGCAAGATTCTTGAGTGGCTTGAATCAAGATATTTCTAATGTCGTGGAGTTGCAATATTGTTTAGACCTTGAAGAGATGGTTCATACGGCCATGAAAGTTGAAAGACAATTGAGGAGAAGAAATAGTTTTTCTAAGGGAAGTACGTCCAACTCTCAATATTCTCATAGGCCAAAATGGGAGACATCTAAAGGTACCTTTTCTACACCTTTAAAGAACCAAGATGATGCCACAAAAGGTAGGGAAATGGGCAAAGGCAAAGGTATCATTTCTACCCCTACACGAACTCGTGAAATTAAATGTTTTCGTTGTCTAGGTGTGGGGCACATTGCTTCACAATGCCCAAACAAAAAAGTTATAATTCTTCAGAAAGTGGTGAAATGGAGTCTGAAAATGAAAAGGAGGATGTTTCGGATGATGAAGAGGACTTGGAGCAAACCGAGGCAGAAAGCGGAGAGCTCTTGGTGGTCAATAAAGTTTTAAACATACAAGCCAAGGTGGAAGACACACAACAACGAGAAAATATCTTCCATACGCGATGTTTGGTGCAAGGTAAAGTATGTAGCCTCATTATTGATGGTGGGAGTTGTACCAATGTTGTGAGTAACGAGGTAATTGAGAAGCTGAATTTGCGCACGTTGAAGCATCCACACCCATATAAGCTTCAATGGTTGAATGAATGTGGCGAAGTGAAGGTGACTAAACAGGCCTTGATCACATTTTCCATCGGAAAGTACAAAGACGAAGTGATGTGTGACGTGGTTCCAATGCAAGTAAGTCATATACTACTTGGTAGACCTTGGCAATTTGATAGGAAAGTTATCTATGATGGCTTTCTTAATCAATATATGCTTAAAGATCATGAAAAGAAAGTAGTTCTTGTCTCGCTAACCCCACAACAAGTGCAGGAGGACCAAATTAAAATGATCACATCAAGGCGAGCTTGGGAGGATGAGAGGAAAAATAATGAGTGCAAAGAGAAAAAAATGAGCGGTAAAAATAAAGCAAAGAGTGTTGAGGGCGAGAAAAGTGAGACAAATGATGATGAAAAAAGAGAGTGTGTCAAGAAGAATTTCTTTGCAAAAACGAGTGAAGTTAAGAGAGCGATTGACGAAAAAAAAGAGTGATAGTGTTGGTATTCAAGGAAGCTTGTACATATGCTGAAAAACTAACCAACAATCCGCCAAGTTTTGTTGTGAATATTTTGCAGGAATACCAAGATGTCTTCCCAAAGGAAGAACCAAGTGGTTTACCACCTTTACGAGGGATCGAGCATCGCATTGATTTCATTCCAGGGGCTGCTCTACCAAACCGTCCAGCCTATAGAGCTAATCCCGAGGAGACACGAGAAATCCAAAGGCAAGTGGAGGATTTGCTTTCAAGAGGAAGAATTCGAGAATCCATGAGTCCATGTGCTGTACCGGTCATTGTGGTACCCAAGAAGTCAGGTGAATGGAGAATGTGTATGGACTGTAGAGCCATCAAAAAAAATAACGGTAAAGTATCGCTACCCTATTCCAAGGTTACATGATATGTTGGATGAGTTGCATGGTGCTAAGATCTTCTCAAAAATTGATTTGAAAAGTGGCTATCATCAAATTCGAATTAATGAAGGTGATGAATGGAAAACAGCTTTTAAAACAAAGTTTGGTTTGTATGAGTGGTTAGTTATGCCCTTTGGACTAACTAATGCTCCGAGTACATTCATGAGGTTAATGAATCATGTTTTACGAGAGTACATTGGTAAGTTTGTTGTGGTCTATTTTGATGATATCCTGATTTATAGCATTAATGTTGAAGTTCACTTGGAACATTTGCGTCTTGTTTTGGAAACTTTAAGAAAAGAGTCATTATTTGCTAACTTAAAGAAGTGCACATTTTGCATGGATAAGGTTGTTTTTCTTGGTTTTGTTGTAAGTGGCCAGGGAATTGAGATGGATGACGAGAAGGTCAAGGCAATCAAAGAATGGCCAACTCCAACAACAGGGTCCCAAGTTAGAAGCTTCCATGGCCTTGCAAGTTTCTATCGAAGGTTTGTTCATGACTTCAGTACCATATATAACACCTTGCTTTCTTAAATGTGTGTTTATGTTGTAATTTACGTTTTTATGATGAAATTGTGGAATTAATGAAATTAATTGTTAGTTTGTAATGAAAATTATATAAGCATGTTAAAAATGTTTTATGTATTATTCATAAAACTTCAAATATTAAGAGAAAGAAATAAATAAAAGTTAGTGGCTAAAACTTAATAAGATATAAATACCCAAAATTTTGACCTAATGTTTATTTCTACCAAACTTACTAAATCCAAGTCTCTGGTTACTCTCATCACCTACGGTTCAGTCATCACAAACATTCACCAAGAATCCTTAATTGTGCACCAAAAACTCAAGAATTTGTCAAGAAATCCTTCCACAACATCAAGCCATCACCAATCTAACAAAGATTTGCAAGTTTCTTAAGGTAATTTCAAACTCAAAGCTCTAGTGTGTGTACTATGTGTGTTTTGTGGGTTACGGTACCGGTGGCCAAAAACCGAACCGAGAAAACCTTTGGCCTTCGGCCAAGACATAAGATGGACGTACGTGTGTTTTATTGATCATTTGGAACAACAATCATTCTCTAAATCTAGTACTAAGGATGCTGAAATTAATGGAAAAAGGTATGTTTGTGTGTGTCACATATGTGTGTTTGCATGTAGGAGAATACCGAGACCCACATGGGTTTCGGTAAATACCGAAACCTCATAGCCAAAACCGAAACCAAGCAAGCATAGTACCGAGAACCATTTACATATACCGAAACCCACATGGGTTTTGGTAATACCGAACCCAGTGAGAAGCTACCGAAAACTACCGAAAGCATTTGAAGATAAGTACCGAAACTCCCTTCCCCAATACCGAAACCATGCAAGGTTTCGGTATATACCTAAACCTTTGATAACTACCGAGAATTCCCACAATACCAAAAACTATGAAGGTAATACCGAAACAATTAGAAATTACCGAGACCATCTATATATTTATAGATACCGAGACCTACAGAAACGAATTGGAAGTACCGAAACCTTGGAAAGGTTTCGGTAATATTGAAACTTCAATAGTGAAACCCCATTTTTTGGTTGAGTCTCGGTAGTTAGCATGAATTATATATACATGTATGCTTAATTATATATATATATTTCATGAGTGTGTGTAATGTGCTATGGATAGTCAACAGAAACAATTGTATATATATATATATATATATATATATATATATATATATATATATATATATATATATATATACCAACATATATGTATGTATCAATGCATGTGGGTGGGCAGAAAAGTCTATATATATGTACAAAGCAAATTGTTGGTACATAATAATTCACACACACACACTATATATATATATATATATATATATATATATATATATATATCTTTATCTTTACTACTTATAAAACATTTAGCTTTTTACAAATTATAATGCACAATGTACAACTTGTTAATGCTTATTTCTTGAATTTTAAGACTTACAAGTCTTTAAAGCATAATGTAAAAAGTAGTGTTGCACCGTAATTTATAAATTAACTGGTTTTCAATTTTGTTGCTTTTGATTTATCGAAAAGTGTACCCACTCCCTCCTTTTCCAATGCATTGAAAATCTGAATAGTCTATTCACTCCCATCATAATCTTCTTTTAAACCACCACGCCACGGCACCACCACCTTTAAACCTCACAAATTCACCACATATTTTACACTTTCTACTTCTCTCTCCACGACCCCATCATGGGAAGCCAACCAGACTCTTCCTCTTCGTCACCTGATATTGCAGAACCCGACTCTTCAAAAAACTTCTTTCTCTCTCTCTCACACTCATTTTGGTTCCTAATCTGGTTCTCATCTGCTGTTGCTTCAACAAATACTCCATTAAACCTTTGGAATCCATCCTCCTAAACCACATTCTCAACAAATCCGAGACCGTGTTCTTCATTGCATCCGGTCAGTTCCCACTTTTGATATCGGTAATAGCAGAATCCTCTAAGTTGTTGCACACGGGCTGCTAATGTAACTTCTTCCTCAGGAATTAGAGTCTCACGAAGTCGAGGAGATTTGAGTGTTTTATCTTTATTTTCTTTGAATTTCTGGATCTGGGTATCTAGGGTTAGTGATTTTTGGTTGAGGGTTTCTTGTAAAGAATTGAAATGATTGAATAATTTGTTGTTGAGGTCAGTGACAGTAGTGAGTAGGGTTCTACGAGTATCCAAGTCGTTGAATAAATTCTTGAATCTGTCTCGGTTTATCACGTAATCTTTAGTCATTTCAATTCAATGAGAATTGATGAGATAAACAGCCTAAAATGAGATTTTTTTTGTAGGGTTTCCGTTGTAATGCAAAAGCTACGGGGAATCAAAACAAATGAAGAATGAAGGAAAGACCAAGAAGCAAGCTGAGCAACATTTTGGTGTGCCATTAACCATTTTTATGCTTGGCTTGAGATTTATCTGATAAGGTTTCATCTTTCTTTGCTATATGAGGAATTCAACGAATGTTTGATGTTATTAATTGGTATAATACAAATTGCAGCAAGAATTTAATGTTTGATACTAAAACCTCTATAATATTCAAAAGTTATTATTTTGGGTAAATGGGCCCTGGAAACAATTAAAATGCTGATATTTTTCTTGCTGGTATTGCAGAAAGAAATGGATCGAAGAATTTGAGATAATGATTATACTGGCCACCGCTGCATCTGTTTTTGTTTGAATCTCTGAGAGTTGTTGAGATTTTGGAGCAAGTGTGGTTCTGCTTGGACTAATGATGGTTGGGAGAGCCTATTTTCTGTTCCCTATTTGATAAATCTCCAACATAATCAGAAAGCCTGTGAGTGAAAAGATCGAGTATAAGCGACAGGTGAGTGAGTTTCAAGTATTATGTTTGAAGTTTTTGAAGGATAAATAACTTCATGTAGGAGTATTCTAACAACCTTCAAGTTGTCTCCTCCAGGTTACAGTTTGGTGTTCTGGTCTTTCGTTAGGTGCTGTCTCTGTTGCTCTTGCTTATAATAAGGTAAAGTGATGTTTTTTTAGAATTATATTTGTTACCTTTTTCTGTTAGCAAGTTCATTTTGGAACATGGACGATTGAATGTGGCATCTTTTATGATGTACTGATGTGATGGTTGATGTTTATGTAGTTTACTCAGTCTGATGAGCAAACCATGTAACCAACAAATGCACTATTGATCACCAGCACTATCATTGTTCTTTTCATTACGGTGGTGATTATCTCAATGCTTTTGTTCACTATATTTCTCTTCACGTTAATTGTCAATCTCGTATATTTTACAAGAACTTTAAAAGTCCGCCTGAAACTAATATTGAAACAAAGAGTGGTTGAAACTTTCATATAATTGTGTCGGCATGATTCTATTGTTCTTTTTTTTAGCACATGTGACTTGTGTTTGCAATAATGGATCTTGAATCGCATGTGTTTAAACATGATCCACACGTATTCTATGCTCTGACCTCACAGTTGGCATTGACCGATTTGCTTTTACATTAGTAGGAAAGTTGGTTTGTTATTTTTGTTCTTTTAATTTTATCCAGATTAAGCCATGCTTTTATGTTTTAGTAGCCATGGAAGTATTAATACAGGAGACGCAATTTCGGTTGCTGTTTTGGAGGTATTTTATGGAGATTTAATATGATATTTTTCAGATTAATTGGCTGATACATGTGTAGATTTCAACAGTCACCATGCCCTTAATGTATTATTGGTTTTTAAATTTTTGATAGTTGGTGCAGTGATGCGAAGACATCAATTATTTCTCTCGTTTATACTATCTATACCATCTCTGTCCACCAGTCTATAATTTATCAGTTAAGCGTGTATCATAGATTGAAGGCATAAAAAAGGCATAAACTAATTGGTCTCTTGAGCATTCTTTTTCTTGCTGGTATTATTGCAGAAAGTAATGGAAAGGCCATGGGAGTTGATTGTCAATTCTTGTGGGGAATGTAAGTTATTTTTCTTATGAGCACCTTTTTTCTTGCTCGTACTATGGAGATTTCAATCTTTTGTATTTCTTTCCATTAATTTGATCAAGTTTTTGTTGACTAATGTTAAAGGTTAGGGTTATAATTTTCCAATTGCAAGGCCAAACTAAGAGGCTTTCAATGTTGGGAAGGAAGCTAATCACCATAAAATGGCTTTGTATTTTGTTCTTTAATAGCCTTTAGGGCTAACACCTGTTTACAAGCTAAAATTGACACATATTTATGGCTTTTTTACAGCAAAGCCAATTGATTGTCCAAGAGAAGAATCTCATTGTATAATTGAGATCAGAGAACTGAAATCAACGTGTGAACTAAGCTGCTACAGAAATGGTTAACAGGTCACTTCTCTTGACTTTCGTGTACCTAAATCTACAGTTTGCATTTTGCACCATCTGTCTCATGTATATGTTACTTATCATGGTGGGGCCATTGACCATTTTTATGCTTGGTTCAATATTTATCTGATAAGTACGTTGTTTCATTTGCTAATATTTAAGATCTTGTTGATTCTGTTTTGTAAAATTATAGGAATAAGTAGGTCTTGCACCTCTTGTTGATTCTGTTTTGTTTTACCCTGCATTTGCATTCACCCACCAGTGTGGGAATGTGAGCTGCAGATTTTTCCCTCATGTGACTATTGACTTCACAAAGTGATTCAGTTTTTAATTCTGTGGGGTTTGAAGAAAAGGTTTGTTGTTTTGATGAAGGACCATTCCTCCCAAAAACCTATTATGCACGACTGTCCTTCACAAAAGCTGTCATGTTGACATATCATTGTCTGTTAGTTCAATGACCTCTAAATAAAGACTTGTAGATGTTCTAAGTTTACATAACAAACAGTCTTAATGATCATGCTTCCAAATCTTATCATTTAGAAGTGAAAAAAATATACTGCTAGAAAACCTTTCTCTTCTTTGCTCTATTGATTACTCACAAACCTGTTACATAAATTTTAAAGCCTCAACCCCTGATACACTTATCATCTAGAAGTAATCAAGGGGGATGGAAAATGTCAAAGATTGAATTTTGTCCTTCGCTTGGCTGGCGCAAAGTGGAATATAATTCAATTCAATATCATGTTTCATTTGTAATCCTGTTAAAGGTATATCAATGTAAATAATGATAATTGACAAAATTATCATTCACTGATTTTTGTATATTTTATTTGTTGTTGTATAAGAACATAGTTGAATTCTTTTTGTAATTTATTGTTTGTTTTCAAGACAATTAGCTTTCATAATCTGTTAAATTTTTTGTGTTTGTATTATAAGAAACATATTTAAACTCTTTTTATACAATGAAGCGTTAATAACTGATTGGTCGCCAATGCATAAAGATCCCATTTTCTGGTGAGATGATATTACAAACTTTGAAGAGAATGATTTTCAGGTATTTGTTGTTATTGTCTATTATTTTTCTTTGTTTTTCAATTTATTTCTGGATAACTTTGTATTTGAAGATTGCAAGTTTTTCAACAATCTGATCATTTGGCACATATTAGATTTTCAACAATATGTTCTTATTATTAATCTGGATTGTGCGAAAAATTATGCATGTATGATATAAATTTGTAGGTTATTAGTAGTTTTTTCTAGGTGAATAACATTCTTATAGTATAAAGGTATATAGCGTTCATTATAGGAGTAAAAGTTTCTAATTATTTGGATTTATTTGCCCTTTTAAAACACTAAACATGAGAGAATAGCGTATGAAATTTTGTTAGTTAATTAACAACATCCTATTCTCTTCAAATTAGTTTACTACTTTTAGGCCAAGGATGAAAAAGTCATTTATAGTATGATAATTTTGCTGCTGTCTCATTCTCAATCTCTAAATTAAACTGTTATTTTTAGCTCTAAATGCAAATTCTGCTGCTGTCCCATTCCTCTAAGACTTTTATAACAGCAGCCATTGTTTTGTTGAAGATGGATTATCCAGGTACCTTATTTCTTTAAATATGATTGTCAAATGTTAAGTTACAAAAGTTTTCTATAATTAAGGTTTTGCTAATTTAGCCTGAGTAGTTTTGTTTTTAAAATCTCTCAGGATAGCAGAGCTAAATTGCGCTTTGCTTGTTGCACAAAGTATATGTAGTTGTAGCGATATACACACCTTAAGATGGCTGCTCAAATTTGATATCAGTGTGTCTCAATTTCATGCTAGAAATCAACAATTTCAGCACATTGTAATTTTAGGAAAAGGATGCTTGATGTTGTTTTCTCTTTGTTATTCACTCTCCACCCACTGTGCTTGAGATTAAAATGTTTAGATTCTTTGTTAGTGATATGCTTTGTTATTCCCTGTGTCTTCAAGAATTCAATTATGATCAATATCAAGGGTACCCTGTGTCTTCAAGAATTCAATTATGATCAATATCAAGGATTTCCTTATTTTAGTATACTTATTATTCTTGGGTTTCAATCAATCTTTGATTTTGAGATTTGGGATTTCATGGGTAACGTTTATATATTTTTCATTTTGTGTTCTAGATTCAAATATAATACGGGTTGCTTTCTCTAATCTTTTTATTTTTATTAAAAAAATTCTAAACTATAGAACAACGGTTAATGTATACAAAATGTGTTTGACAGAATCTGTTTTTCAATGATTTTGATAATATGATATAACTTTTAGGCATAAAGTAGATTCTTTGCTTACCTGTTGGTTTTTGAATGTTTTCTTCTTTATTACTAGATTCTAACAGAAAAATAAAGAAGGGATAGATATTTGTTTATTGCTTACTGGTGTTCTACAATAAACTTGATCACATCTAAAAGAGGTTTAAGGGGGGTTGTTAGTAACTGATTATTGCTATTTTGAGGATGCAATGTTATCCTTAACTTAAAATATATTATTAAATATGTAAATAAAGTTGACAAAATTGATGAAATAACAAAAGTCTCATATTTGACATTTAAAAGTCAAATAATGAATAAATGAGACTTTATTGTAAGTAAATAAAGAAATAGTAATGAATGATGAAATATTTATCTAAATTTGATATTTTTAAAAGATTGGATGTGTTGCAAAAAGAGTAATAACATCAAATGAAAGTTCATTGCTATTTTAAACAAACTTTTAGTACTTTAATACGCAAAATGTATAAAATATCAATTTATGATGAAATATTATTATATATTTGGTTATTTCTAAGGATTTTAGATTTGGTACAAAAAATCTTGTCAAAATTGAACGTCAAATGAAAGTTTATTGCTATTTTATGCAAGAATTACACTTTAACAAGTGAAAATACAAATTAGCAGCAAGAGGTGTAATGTTTATATAGAAATGGTGTTTTAAGAAGATTTTTGATGTGTTGTGAAAATTTCATCGAAAACCGGTTTAATTTAAAAGTTCTTTACCATAATATGCAGTTTTAGCATAATCGATTGCTATTTTGGGCTTATTTTGCAAAATCCAGGAAATTACTAAACTTTTTATAACTTCAGGGCTTCATATGCCTGTGTTTGATAAGTTTTGTACCACATTTGACAAGAGCGGACCTAAACTACTTTGCTATTATTGCTAATATTGAGTTATTAGCTCAAATTCAAGTTACAACTTCTTCCTCATTCCATCTCCAAACTTCAATTCAAGAGTTCCTATAAATTAATGTTTTGACAAATTTTTAGAAATACAAATCGTATATTATATTTAGGAATTATATGTTTTTTTTAGTGATGTTCTTATGCTTAGGATAAATATTGTGTAGATGTGTGGTCGGATGGGCTTCCAAAAATACTTTTCTATGCATTTTTAAGTGAGTTCGTCATCAACAATATTTCGACAATTTATGGATCTCCACAAGATGTGTGTTGTAAAACTTCACTTTATTTTGATTGTAAAATGTAAGAATTACATCTAATTTAGATACATGTCTGGTTTTATGAATTACATCTATATTTTATCGAGGTAACCATTACTTAGTTTAGTATAGCTTGAAACAAGGTTAGGTGCTGCTGTGATATTTCTTTCTATTTTACTGTTATAAGCACACACCATGACACCTGATGAAATTTCTATTTTAATGTTTTTACTGATCTTTCGGTTTTCTGTTACGAACAGCAGCACTCCGAGACTCCCAGAAGTTTTAGAGTCCCTCACACACACACTTAATCTCAAATTTATTGCAGCCATATGTGAAGGATAAATGGAGTATAATTGTTCAATTGATCAAGAAATCAGTAGGCTAAGGTCGTATAGCCATATAGAGTCTCTGACTGCACATCTCACACACTTACATTTTCTATTACTATTTACATGCAACGAAATTATAGGATAATGGGTGAATTCACAATACAAATGATCATGCAACATCACTAAATTGAACCAGAACCAAGGCTGATAGCCAAGGCCTTTTTGGCCAAAGTCTTGGACTTGACAAAACAAAGACTAGAACCATTTTTAAGTTGCTGTGAATTTGACTTAAACATCAACAAATGCGATATACAACTCCAGAAGATCCACAAATGTCTCTTGGATATTACAAGGTAAACATGGATCTGTGATGTAGTTATGCTAAAATGTCGCTAATCAAAATCGTGTTCCTTTGCTACTTTGAAATTAAACTTGGATATGATGAGGTAATGTAAATATCTCTCTGTTTGTGCATATTCTTCCACTCTAGATAAAGTTGAGGAGATAATGCTACTACACAGTGAAAGATTAGTTACAAGAGTCGGGGTTGTACGGCAAACACAAATAAAAAATAAATTTTTTTCACCGCCGCTTTGCGCGGGTACACTACTATATATTGGAATGTAGCCATGAATACCCATAAATAAAACATTTATTTGTAATTAAAGGTTTAACTTCAAGTCTTCAACCATTTTAACAAAAAAAAAAAAAAGAGAGAGAGAGAATTTGTATTCTTGTAAATACCTGAAATCTGTCGTAAAAAAATTTTAATAGATGAAAGTTAGGTTGAAGAAGGAAATATAGATAATAGAGATATTTGTGCAAAAAACCATCATCATGTTGAACATTTTTTGTGATTAAAACCTTCAATTATTTTTCATTTTATAAAAAATCCAACTAACTAAAACTTATCAAAATGATTTTTTTTATAAAAAATGACTTGCAACCTTATGATAAAAAACCTCAACTAACTAAAACTTATCAAAATGATGTTTTTACTCTCAGAAAAATGACTTGCAACCTGATGAACCGGTTGTATTCTGCTGACCAATCATTGATCTCTGACGAACATTCTTTCCAGCAAACTCATCTGTCTGTGTTTTATTATTCAAATTCACATTTTTTTGTTGGAATTTAATTTCTCGGTGAAAGTTTGTTGGTCGCTGATGACTCGTCGATGATGACCTATGACTTTCAATCGGTTACAACCGATAATATCTCAATCCCATGAGTTTTTGCTGCTTGAGGATTTTTTGTGCAATGAAAATTGGTTGAAGGTTTTAACCATAAAAATGGTCCAACTTAAAGATTTTTTGCATAAATAATTCTAATAACAAGCAGTGGAAGCGCTTGATAGAACATTACAAGATATCATAGGGGTCACACTCCCATTTGGGGGAAAGATTATGATTTTAGGAGGTACATCACGTGGTACTACAAAGGTATTGGTGACCCCTGTCAAGAAATTCAATTGAGATGGAGTCTACACATCAAATGTGGTGTATCAAGAAGTCTTGCGTGATTATTAAGGTACAATCCTATAGTTCGCATTACTCATATGTTTCAATACTTTATCTTTGATAACTATCAACCTTTTATTATTTGCAGGATGTACATTAAACGGATCGTTCAAGTGAAGCATTATTATATTTGGATATTTTGGATGCATAAAATGAAAAATGCTTGTAAATTTTTTATCACAATATATTTGATCATATTTTTGTCTGTAACCATATGGTTTTTATGATATTTGACTGACATTGAAACTTAAGGTATTTTTCTTTTACGTTGTTTAAAGATATTATTCATCATCGTCATCTATTAAACGAACAAGTAATCGAAAAAAATATTTGTCGCCGCCGCCGCTTTGCGCGGGCATGTAGCTAGTATATATATATATATATATATATATATATATATATATATATATATATATATATATATATATATATATATATATATATATATACATATATTGCATAAATTAAATATGTTTAGGTGTGTAGTTTTTATAAACAGGAACATGTTTAGACCCAATTAAGTGGCCATTGGCCAAACTTAATTATTATTAAAAAGATTACAAAACACTTAGCAATAGTTTATGTTCAAAGCCCTTTTATTTATAAACTATTTTTTTTATTAATTTGTTATACACTCTGTAATTATTAAATTACAGACACTCCGTGCACACCGGATATTAAATTAAAGTGTTTAGCTCGGTTGTGAGTCAAGCTAAGTTTCAGAAAATATTAAAGCGTAATTAAGGAGTTAGCCTTCAGAAATTGTGCAAAGCGAGAGTTAAAGTCTAGATAAGCCCAAGCAAGCATTCAGAGTATTACAAAGCATAAGACAGTACTGTGAGTAACAGTTATTCTTGTTTACATGTTATAAATGAAATTGAGACATAAATTGCTTCTATATGATTTCTTTGGAATTCGATAGACTGTTGTGAGTGAAGGCAAACACTGTGGTACAGGCGATACCCAGCTTAGCCGGATCTTACACCTGATCTATTAATGTGCATAATATACTGTTATTTGTTTATTGTTCTGCATATCATACAACAAGCTTTGTTTGAGCGTTTCTTTGTGCATTTTCATAAGCATTATACATAGCAAGCAAGCAATTCTGATGCTCACCACTATCCCAAGCATTATGCGGGTAGCTAGCCCCGTATCACCGACTGATCATCGGAAGCGGTAACCCCTAGTGGTGGCATCTCCTTTCTGCGGGAAATGTCTCAATTGTGCAAGCATTCTTTCTGGGTATTAAGCAAGCAAGCATAACATGTCTTTATAGGCACTTTCGCCGCATATTTTACATGCATTCATGAATATCTGTTTACTCACTAAGCATTAGCTTACAGTTGCTACTCACTATTTTTACAGGAAAAGGTAAAGAACAAGCTAGACCTTCTGCTTAGGTCTATTATCTGATCAACCCAGAGGACTTAGCTCACTTTCAGCTTGTGGTATAGCTTTATGATGCCTTGGGTTCTGGGTAGCTGCTTTTATTTAAATTGTGATGTTTTTAGCAACTTAGTACTGTAACCTTGTAGCATGTGTAGTGCAAGACTTATTGTAATATTTTATTTAGCTTTATGCATTTATTATTATTCCTGGGATTAGCAAGCGTGTTTTAAAGCAAGGATGTGACAGGATGGTATCAGAGCATTAGTTTGAGGGATTCAAGTGTTAGCAATAACACTTGGACTCAAACTTTTAAGCAAAGATATTAGCTTCGAATATCTAGGCTTTAACTTGACCTGAGATAGGCTTTGACTTTGCTTTAGGAATTGGGAAATGGGGTAGAATAGGAGTTATGCCTATTCTTATGCAAGTATTATTTATATGATTTCTAAACATGTTTGGATCTGGTGAAGGATCTGGAGGTGGACTCACTCCTGAACAGATCATGCAAATTATGCACACTATGCTTAATGAGAACAACGAGCGTCAAGCTAAGTTCTTACAAGATCAGTTTCGTGCTCGTGATGAAGCCGAAACTAAGCGTAGAGAAGAGCGTAGGAAGAAACAACATGATGATACTGGGCGCCACAACGACGACACCGACGAGGAGGAAGCTCCTGTAGTTCCTCCTAAGGGCTGCAACTTCCGTTACTTCAAAGCTTGCGGAGCTCAACCTTTCAAAGGAGCTGCAAATTCGATCGAAGCGCTCGAGTGGATCACTGGCATCGAACGCATATTTCTTATCAGCGACTGTGTTGAAGAATCCAAGGTCAGATTTGCTACTACACTGTTCGAGGGTGGCGCTGTTATGTGGTGGAGATCTCAGGAGAACATGCACGGAGCCAACTGGATTAAGTCCCTATCTTGGGATGAATTTAAGGTTATCTTCTTTCGTCAGTACTGCCCGGCTGATGAAAAGAAACGTCTGGAAGAGAAGCTGATGTCTCTCACTCAGGGAACCAAATCGGTGACTGAGTATGAGATTTAATTTACTCGACTTAGCCTACTGTCTGACTACCAGGTTGCTACAGAGGAGCGAAAGATCGACCGTTTTCTTATGGGTCTGCATCCCGAGTATCAGAAGTTCTTGAAGCATCAAAGGTACACCAATTATGCTGATTGTGTTGAAGCTGCTCGAATTCTCGAGCAGGATTTTATTCGAGCTGGAGGAGTTCCTGCTTCATCTATCAACCCTACTTGTCCGTCACCGCCCAAGAAATCACGCACTGGCAGTTATTCTGGGTCTTCATCCAGATATTCTCAGCCACAACAGTCTCAGTACCGACAGTTTAGCTCACCTCCGGCGCAGCAAGCTCGTTCCTATACAGTACATTCTGAGCCGAGGCAGTGTCGCCGCTGCCATAAGTCACACATTGGGCGTTGTAACCCCAATGATGTGAGATGCTACGTGTGCAATGACATAGGGCATAGCAGTGAAGAATGTTCTAACAAAGTTAAAGTTTGCAACAACTGTTTACGCCCTGGACATACTGAGCGGGCATGCACGCATCCGTTCAGTTTAATTTATCCAAGTGCCGAGCATCATCCACGTCTGCAACAACAACAGTACCGACCCCAGCAGCAAAAACAACATCAACAACAACAACAAAGGCAAAACCAACCGGCCCGACATAGCACATCACGTGGAGGTTCTAGCCGCCGTAATGAACCAGCAAGAAATCAGAATCGCGCATTCCAAATAACGGCCGAGCAAGCGAAGGAAATACCAGATGTGGTATCTGGTATGTTTCTTGTTAACTCTATTCCTGCTAGAGTTATTTTTGATTCAGGAGCCAACCGTTCTTTCATATCAAATTCATTTGCATCTAAACTTGGAATTGCACCGACCACTCTACCTGTTATATTTGATATCGAAACGGCTAGTAATGTAAGTGTGTCTACCGATAAAATTTACCGTGATTGCATCATTCTGCTCGACAACTGCACATTTCAACTTGATCTTATTCCGATGGATTTTCACGAGTTCGACGTTATCGTGGGTATGGATTGGCTAGTTCACCATGACGCCAACATTATCTGTAAAAAGAAGTTAATCAAGCTCACTACTCCGGATGGCCGCAGTATCTGCATCTATGGTGACAGAATGAAAGGTGATTTATGCTTGATCTCGGTAGTGAAAGCTAGGAAGCATATAGCTAAGGGTTGCGTGTCTTACTTAGCCTATGCAATAGATGCTAAATCTGAAAAGAAAACTTTAGCCGAGGTACCGATAGCCTCAGAGTTTCCCGATGTCTTTCCTGAGGACATCTCTGGACTTCCACCAGACCGTCAGGTGGAGTTCAGAATTGATTTAGTGCCAGGCGCGGCACCGATTGCTCGAGCCCCGTATAGACTTGCACCTGCTGAAATGCAAGAAATGATGAAGCAATTGCAAGAGTTGCTTGACAAAGGGCTTATACGACCAAGTTCATCTCCCTGGGGAGCTCCTGTTCTTTTTGTTAAGAAGAAAGATGGGACTCTCCGGATGTGTATTGATTATAGGGAGTTGAACAAGGTAACAATAAAGAAAAATATCCGTTGCCCAGAATAGACGATCTTTTTGACCAACTTCAGGGAGCCAGTTACTTCTCAAAGATCGATCTTAGATCTGGGTATCATCAGCTCAAAGTCCGCGAAGAAGATGTTTCCAAAACAGCTTTCCGCACCAGATACGGGCATTACGAGTTTCTTGTTATGCCCTTTGGCCTTACTAATGCTCCTGCGGCATTCATGGATCTCATGAACCGTGTTTGTAGGCCAATGCTTGACAAGTCTGTTATTGTCTTTATAGATGATATTCTCATCTACTCGAAATCCGAAGCTGAGCATGCTGTGCATCTTAGAGAACTACTAGAGTTGCTGCGCAAAGAGCGACTTTACGCCAAGTTCTCTAAATGAGAATTTTGGTTGCGACAGGTGCTCACGATCTCGATTTATTCACTTTAAGTTTATCTTTTCTGTAATTTTCATGCTCAGCGTTAACCTGTAAATCTTGTATCTTATCAGATACAATTTCTTGGACACGTGATATCCGGTGAAGGAATCGCTGTAGATCCGTCTAAAATTGAAGCCATTCAGAACTGGGAAGCTCCCAAATCAGCTACTGAAATCCGAAGTTTCTTGGGATTGGCGGGTTACTACCGTCGATTCATTAAGGACTTCTCAAAACTAGCCATGCCTCTTACATCTCTTACTCGCAAGAATGTTCCCTTTATTTGGGAAGAAGCTCAAGAGACCGCCTTCCAAACTTTAAAACAGAAACTCACCGAAGCGCCTATTCTGGCCTTGCCCGAAGGCAATGAAGACTTTGTGGTCTTCAGCGATGCTTCATATCAAGGGCTTGGGTGTGTTTTGATGCAAAGAGGCAGAGTCATAGCATATGCTTCTCGCCAACTTAAGGATCATGAAAAGAGTCATGCGACTCATGACCTTGAACTTGCTGCTGTGACTTTCGCATTAAAAACGTGGCGTCACTACCTCTACGGCACCAAATGCCAGTTATATACAGATCACAAGAGTCTTAAGTACATTTTCAGTCAGAAGGAGCTCAACATGCGCCAGCGACGCTCCATGGAACTCATCAAATACTATGACTGTGATATTCTGTATCACCCTGGCAAAGCGAATGTGGTGGCCGATGCATTGAGTCGTAAATCATATTCCGCAAAATGCCTCTATACTCTGACCCATACTTCATTTTCATCTACTCTGATCGATGAAATTCTTATCTCCCAAGCTGAAGCCTTGAAAGAAGAAAACCTCAACTCTGAAGACATGAAAGGGCAACTTCAATTCTTAATCGATAGCCCTCGTGGCTTAAAGCTCTTCAAGAATCGTGTTTGGGTTCCAAAATTTGGAGATATACGACAGAAGATACTCTCAGAAGCGCATTGCTCGAACTTTTCTGTACATCCCGGCAGCACCAAGATGTACAACGATCTAAAAGCCGAGTATTGGTGGCCCGGTATGAAAAGAGACGTAGGCCAATATGTCGATAATTGTGTTACATGCCGATTAGTCAAAGCGGAGCATCAGCAGCCTTATGGCAGTCTACAGCCTCTATCGATTCCCGAGTGGAAGTTCGATCACATAACGATGGACTTTGTGACGAAGCTTCCGACTACGCTGAGACAGCACGATGCAATATGGGTGATCGTGGATCGTTTAACCAAAGTTGCGCACTTCATTCCGATTCGCGAGAATTACTCACTAGAGAAGCTGGCTAAGATTTATATAGACGAGATTGTTACTCGACACGGTGTGCCTCTGTCAATTGTTTCCGACCGCGACAGCCGGTTCACTTCGAGGTTCTGGAGTGCATTGCAAGATGGTTTAGGCACTAAGATCAGAATGAGTACAGCGTATCATCCGCAGCCTGATGGCTAGAGTGAGCGCACGATCCTTACACTCGAAGACATGCTGCGGGCATGTGTTCTTGAGTTTAGCGGTAATTGGGACGACCACTTGCCGTTAGCAGAGTTTTCTTATAACAATAGTTACCACTCATCCATCAAAGCCGCACCTTTCGAAGCCTTATACGGACGCAAGTGCCGAACTCCTACGTGTTGGCATGAAGCCGGTGAAGCACCAATCGCTGGTCTCGAATTACTTCAACAAACCAACGACAAGATCAGAATCATTCGCCAACGACTGGAAACTGCTCAATCTCGACAAAAGTCATATCACGATCGGCGCCATAAGCCTTTAGAATTTCAAAAGGATGATTATGTAGTATTGAAGGTTTCACCGATGAAGGGTGTGTTCAGATTCGGCAAGCGCGGAAAGTTAGCACCACGATTCGTAGGTCCTTTCAAGATCATCGAGCGCGTTGGAACTCAATCATATCATTTGGATTTGCCGAATGAGCTATCCAACATTCACCCCGTGTTTCACGTCTCGCAGCTAAGGAAGTGCAACGAAAGCGAAAGCGAAAAGTGGGCGGATCAACTAACTTATAAGATTATGAGAAGCTGCAATGTGACGAGCCCGAGGTTATTCTAGAGACCAAGATGAAGAAGCTAAGGAATCGAGAAGTGGCAATGGTGTTGGTGCAATGAAGAACTTCTCATGGAAATTCCCAGACCTGGGAATCTGAACAAGACATGAGAGTTCGATATCCGCACCTGTTTGAGCCCTAAGTACTTCGAGGACGAAGTGCAAGCGTGGTGGGCTCATACTATAACACCTTGCTTTCTTAAATGTGTGTTTATGTTGTAATTTACGTTTTTATGATGAAATTATGGAATTAATGAAATTAATTGTTAGTTTGTAATGAAAATTATATAAGCATGTTAAAAATGTTTTATGTATTATTCATAAAACTTCAAATATTAAGAGAAAGAAATAAATAAAAGTTAGTGGCTAAAACTTAATAAGATATAAATACCCAAAATTTTGACCTAATGTTTATTTCTACCAAACTTACTAAATCCAAGTCTCTGGTTACTCTCATCACCTACGGTTCAGTCATCACCAACATTCACCAAGAATCCTTAATTGTGCACCAAAAACTCAAGAATTTGTCAAGAAATCCTTCCACAACATCAAGCCATCACCAATCTAACAAAGATTTGCAAGTTTCTTAAGGTAATTTCAAACTCAAAGCTCTAGTGTGTGTACTATGTGTGTTTTGTGGGTTACGGTACCGGTGGCCAAAAACCAAACCGAGAAAACCTTTGGCCTTCGGCCAAGACATAAGATGGACGTACGTGTGTTTTATTGATCATTTGGAACAACAATCATTCTCTAAATCTAGTACTAAGGATGCTGAAATTAATGGAAAAAGGTATGTTTGTGTGTGTCGCATATGTGTGTTTGCATGTAGGAGAATACCGAGACCCACATGGGTTTCGGTAAATACCGAAACCTCATAGCCAAAACCGAAACCAAGAAAGCATAGTACCGAGAACCATTTACATATACCGAAACCCACATGGGTTTTGGTAATACCGAACCCAGTGAGAAGCTACCGAAAACTACCGAAAGCATTTGAAGATAAGTACCGAAACTCCCTTCCCCAATACTGAAACCATGCAAGGTTTCGGTATATACCTAAACCTTTGATAACTACCGAGAATTCCCACAATACCAAAACTATGAAGGTAATACCGAAACAATTAGAAATTACCGAGACCATCTATATATTTATAGATACCGAGACCTACAGAAACGAATTGGAAGTACCGAAACCTTGGAAAGGTTTCGGTAATATTGAAACTTCAATAGTGAAACCCCATTTTTTTGGTTGAGTCTCGGTAGTTAGCATGAATTATATATACATGTATGCTTAATTATATATATATATTTCATGAGTGTGTGTAATGTGCTATGGATAGTCAACAGAAACAATTGTATATATATATATATATATATATATATATATATATATATATATATATATATACCAACATATATGTATGTATCAATGCATGTGGGTGGGCAGAAAAGTCTATATATATGTACAAAGCAAAATGTTGGTACATAATAATTCACACACACACACACACTATATATATATATATATATATATATATATATATATATATATATATATATATATATATACATATATTGCATAAATTAAATATGTTTAGGTGTGTAGTTTTTATAAACAGAAACATGTTTAGACCCAATTAAGTGGCCATTGGCCAAACTTAATTATTATTAAAAAGATTACAAAACACTTAGCAATAGTTTATGTTCAAAGCCCTTTTATTTATAAACTATTTTTTTATTAATTTGTTATACACTCTGTAATTATTAAATTACAGACACTCCGTGCACACCGGATATTAAATTAAAGTGTTTAGCTCGGTTGTGAGTCAAGCTAAGTTTCAGAAAATATTAAAGCGTAATTAAAGAGTCAGCCTTCAGAAATTGTGCAAAGCGAGAGTTAAAGTCTAGATAAGCCCAAGCAAGCATTCAGAGTATTACAAAGCATAAGACAGTACTGTGAGTAACAGTTATTCTTGTTTACATGTTTTAAATGAAATTGAGACATAAATTGCTTCTATATGATTTCTTTGGAATTCAATAGACTGTTGTGAGTGAAGGCAAACACTGTGGTACAGGCGATACCCAGCTTAGCCGGATCTTACACCTGATCTATTAATGTGCATAATATACTGTTATTTGTTTATTGTTCTGCATATCATACAACAAGCTTTGTTTGAGCGTTTCTTTGTGCATTTTCATAAGCATTATACATAGCAAGCAAGCAATTCTGATGCTCACCACTATCCCAAGCATTATGCGGGTAGCTAGCCCCGTATCACCGACTGATCATCGGAAGCGGTAACCCCTAGTGGTGGCATCTCCTTTCTGCGGGAAATGTCTCAATTGTGCAAGCATTCTTTCTGGGTATTAAGCAAGCAAGCATAACATGCCTTTATAGGCACTTTCGCCGCATATTTTACATGCATTCATGAATATCTGTTTACTCACTAAGCATTAGCTTACAGTTGCTACTCACTATTTTTACAGGAAAAGGTAACGAACAAGCTAGACCTTCTGCTTAGGTCTATTATCTGATCAACCCAGAGGACTTAGCTCACTTTCAGCTTGTGGTATAGCTTTATGATGCCTTGGGTTCTGGGTAGCTGCTTTTATTTAAATTGTGATGTTTTTAGCAACTTAGTACTGTAACCTTGTAGCATGTGTAGTGCAAGACTTATTGTAATATTTTATTTAGCTTTATGCATTTATTATTATTCCTGGGATTAGCAAGCGTGTTTTAAAGCAAGGATGTGACACCATAGCTGCCCCCCTTAATGAACTTGTGAAGAAGGAAGTTAGTTTTCATTGGGGAGAAAGGCAAGAAGCTGCATTCAATTTGCTGAAAGAAAGGTTGACATCTACTCCTATTCTTGCTAATAAAATGTTTGAACTTGAGTGTGATGCATCCGGGGTGGGTATTGGGGCTGTTTTGATTCAAGAAGGTAGACCAATTGCATATTTTAGTGAAAAATTAAAGGGGGATCACTTGAATTATTCCACTTATGAAAAAGAGCTTTATGCATTGGTTAGATCTTTGCAAACATGGCAACATTACTTAAGGCCTAAGGAATTTGTGGTTCATACGGATCATGAGTCTCTTAAGTACCTTAAGGGGCAAGCTAATTTGAGTAGGAGGCATATCAAATGGGTTGAATTCATTGAGTCATTTCCTTATGTGATCTAATACAAAAAGGGTAAAGAAAACATTGTGGTTGATGCATTGTCTAGAAGTCATACTCTTATCACCACATTAAGTTCTAAGCTTCTTGGGTTTGGACCACTTAAAGAAATGTACAAAGATGATTCTGAATTTTCTTCCTTATACGCTGCTTGTGAACATGCTTCATTTGATAAGTTTTATAGGCATGATGGTTATTCGTTTAAAGAAAACAAGTTATGCATTCCAAAGTGTTCTATACGGGAGCTATTTGTACGTGAGGCTCATGGTGGAGGGTTGATGGGCCATTTTGGTGTCCCAAAGACATTGGATATTTTGAAGGAACATTTCTATTGGCCTAAGATGAGAGAAGATGTTATGAAGATCTGTGAAAAATGTGTGCCATGTAAACAAGCCAAATCAAAATCCAAGCCTCATGGTTTGTATATGCCACTGCCAATTCCTCAGCAACCATGGGTTGACATCTCCATGGACTTTGTGATCGGGTTGCCTAGAACAAAGAATGGTCATGATTCTGTGTTTGTGGTGGCTGATCGATTCTCTAAGATGGCACACTTCATTGCGTGTAAGAAGACTGACGATGCTTCACATGTTGCAGACTTGTTTTTCAAAGAGATTGTTCGTTTGCATGGTGTGCCGCGGACCATAGTAAGTGATAGGGATGTCAAGTTTCTGAGTCATTTCTGGCGTGTTCTTTGGAGTAAGTTGGGTACCAAACTTTTGTTTTCTACCACAAGTCACCCCCAAACCGATGGGCAAACAGAAGTGGTTAATCGAACCTTGTCCCAATTACTTCGAGTGATTATTCCGAAGAACTTGGGAGAATTGTTTGCCTTTTGCAGAGTTTGCTTACAACAGGAGTGTTCATTCTGCTACTAACTTTTCTCCTTTTGAAGTTGTTTACGGATTCAATCCATTGAGTCCTCTTGACCATGTTCCTCTTCCTATCGAAGAATGATCCAGTTTAGATGGAAAGCGGAAGGCAGAATTCGTGAAGCAATTACACGAAAAGGTAAGACTCAATATTGAGAAAAGGACAGAACAATACACAAAACAAGCAAACAAAGGCAGGAAAACGATAGTGTTTGAAGCTAGAGATTGGGTATGGCTGCACCTGAGAAAAGATAGATTTCCTACCAAGCGAAGATCCAAATTGCAACCTAGAGGAGATGGACCATTTCAAGTGCTCGAAAGGATCAACGACAATGCTTACAAGCTAGATCTTCCAGGTGAGTATCAAGTTAGTTCAGCATTCAATGTTTCTGACTTGTCTCCTTTTGATGTAGGTGATAATTCGTGGACGAATCCTTTTCAAGGGGGAGAGAATGATGGAGGATCATCAAACCATTCAAAAGATGTCATGGAAATACGTGAGGCCCAATGACAAGAGGACGAGCAAAGAAGATCAAAGAAGTTTTTACGAGCTTAGTTGTTGATATCCAAGAGTCTGAATGCAAAGATGATGCTCAACCGCAAGTGATGAAGCATGTTACTAGACTTGAAGCATTGGATCATAATATGGAAGCATAAAAGCCCAAAAGTTGCATTTTCTTGGGTCTTTGAAATATTATGGGCTAGTACTAAGCCCAAGTGGTAGAATGGATGTATTTTGAAGTCCATTAGAAGTTTATTGGAGTCCAATAAAGGCCTAGAAATGCTTAATCCGTTTTTTTAGTTTAAGAGTTCTAGAATTATCTACCAATTGATGACAAAATGTCTAGATTCATGGATTAAAGTCCCTTCTTTAATCCATTGAATTTAATTAATGTCTTTTGAGTTGGTTTTTGAAGCCTATAAATAGATGGCTTCCTATGTACTTTCAAATCAATTCACTTGAGAAATATATATCTTTCTTCTGAGTTTTATTCATCTTTGTGAGCTTTGTTCTTTGTTGGAGAGTTCATAGTTCAAGAACTTATCAAGATTGTGAGCACATTCTTGTGGCGTTCTCGTATTCCTTTGGTTCTTAGTTCTTATAACTAACGGGTCAAGGACTTGCTCTAGGCGTGTTGGAGTCCCAATTATCGGGTACTTTGACGCCTATCCTATCCTATACGAAGATTCCAAGTTACATTTAACTTGCGGGTCAACGTTTCGTATCAATATATATATATATATATATATATATATATATATATATATATATATATATATATATATATATATATATATATATATATATATATAGATATATATATATAGGTTCAAGTGAGTACCACCTATTACGCAGCACACCAAAAGGTATCACTTTTAAAATTAATATTTTTGAAATTTTTTTTCATAAACATGTTTTAGTTAACATTACACAGATAATATATAAATTTCACATAAATTCACACATTCTAAGTGCTTGAAATGACGAATCACATAAATGCACGTTCACATATATGTAAATTTATGTAAGTGTACGTTCACATATTTTTTAGGAGCTAGGATATGTGAATGTATGTGAAATTTACATATTATCTTCATATTGTTAATTAAAACATGTTTATGAAAAAAAAAATTAAAATTCTTTTTTAAGATGGTACCTTCTTGTGTGCTGCATAATGAGTGGTACTCTCTCGAATCATATATATATATATATATATATATATATATATATATATATATATATATATATATATATATATATATATATATATATATATATATATATATATATATATATATATATATGTTTATATATATATGTCGTATAAGAAGTTAAATGTTGATGAGAAATATGTAAAGGAATTCTAGTCACAAATTTTAGGATTCGGAATGATCTAATTATATATAATTATGCTGGGGTCCAAAATTATTTAATTATAAATTCTGTAATAAAAATTGCTTTTCACATTTCTCACAACCTTAATTTACTAGAAGCATTAGGATCCTAGGATGCACTATCTGTGGCGGACCAATAAATTTTTTTTATGGGGGTCGAAATATAATAGCTACGATAGTGTAAGTGTTGGAAAATGTGTAAATTTTTCAAAGAAAAAAAATGTATTTTCCATGTTTTTGGACCAAATATATTATATATAATTGTGAAATATATAATTAATATTTTGTGGGTTTGTATTTTCCTTGAAGAGAGGATTCCAACGATATGAAAAACGTCCAAAACGGAGCTAAGATGAATGAGATATCGATACTCAAAGATTGGTGTTTGCAATGAATGAAACTCCTTCTAGTGGGAGAACTTGAGTCCCACATAGGAAGGAAAATGGAAACCAAAGTGGGTTTATAAGGAGGTGTGTTCAAACCTATGACAATCTTGTTTGTGGTTTTACTCCAATGCTAACCCGCGCGCAGGGGGGGTGCAAATCTTGGACCCCGAATGCTAAAATCCACTAAACTCGTGTACGCCAGCACCTACGGACACGAATGCAGCTCCGAAAATCAGGCTCGCGCGAGGCAGTCTTTTTACTCCGGGGTCGAACTTTAATAATCATGGGGGTCAAAATTTTTTTGGTTATATATATAACACGTAAATTGGAAAACTTATCGGGGTCGGTTGACCCCATATGCACAAGGTGGGTCCGCCCCTGTGCACTATTGCACTCAATATATGTGTTTTTAAGTGAAACTATTGCACTCAATATATGTGTTTTTAAGTGAAATTTCAAATTTAGTTATTTAGATAGATATCCTTGGATGCTAGGCATACTCAGGCTCCTTGATTCAACACAAGCATCCTAGGACGTTTAGTAGGGTGTTGTGGTTGCGTGCAGGATGACAATGGGACGATGATCGGTCATCCTCTTCCTACTTAAAAAAACCATGGTGGCTTAACGGGGATCCCCATCGGGTTGGCAAGGAAAACTGTCGCGATTCAAAAAAAATCATTTGTAACAAACGGTTAATTAACCAAAACGAATAAATTTATAGTAATTCAAACCAAAATCGGATACAAATAATGAATAAAAATAAAAAACAAAACAGTGATAAACTTGACTAACAAATATACACATATATAAAACAAATAAAAAACTCATTATTATATAATATAAATATAACAACATTTTGTATATATAATCTGAAATATATATGTATTTATTATGATCATATGATGTAGAAAGTAAACACATATTAATCGGATAATTAGGGTTTTTAATGGGGTGGATAATCAAGGCGGGTCTCATGAATACCATCTCCGTCTCGTAACCGCTTAAAATAATTGGGTTCGGGAAAAATTCGTGCCGCTTGGATTGGTTTTCAGTTTTCCCATCGGGTTTGATTTTTTTTGTCATCCTGCTTGTGCATCTCAATTGAAAGCCGACAAAAAAAAAACTATAGGTTCATTTCAACAAATTAATTATTTGATTCAACAATAGTTTTATGAATACTAAGTTATTACCCATGTATTACATGGATTAATTTTAGAAATTGATATTTATATATATGCATAATATAATAATTATATGAATAATACAGTTTACTTAATATTAGTTAGTTAGTTATTAAATTAATCCATATTAGATTTACATAGATTTGATTTGCTTTAAAATTTAAAAATAAAATCAGTAAATGACGTGGCAAAAGGAGAGAGCGACATGTGGCAAATTAAATGAGAGCATGTCATGTGACATTAGTTACTCTTTTAATAGTATAGATAGATTTGAGAGGGAGTCCTAGGGCAAAATGAAGGGCGCTGCTCTCTCTCTTACGCCCCAACTCTTAGCGCATACTCCGATCACCTTTTCCCTTCCATCTCATCCACGGATTCCAATCCAAGGGACCAGAATGTTTATAATAATCCTCAAAACTAGGGTTAATATTCATGATAAAGTCCTTAAACTTTTTCTCTGATTATTTAAGTCCTTAAACTATTAATTTTGTCTTATTTAAAAATATATATCATACGTTTTTGTTCTCCCGATTAATAATTAAAAAACCCACAATCTTTTCCAGTTTTAACGATTAAGTCTCTAAACTTTTTGTTTTACCGGCTCATCCGATAGCCAGTCAATAAACATATTATTTTGAATAAGATGATAATAGTTTAAGAACTTAAACAATCGAAAAAAAATTTAGAGACTTAATTGTGAAAATTAGGAACTTTTTATGAATTTTTTAAATATTAACTCATATATATATGTATGAAAATGGAAAGTTAGTACATTATCCATTTGGTAACGTAATGATAATTGACCATGATTTTTGTATAAAATAACATATCCATTGATAAATAAGATAACGTATTGATAAATTAAGAACTATGAATAATGACAATTTTTATTTGGATGGCCACAAATGAAAAGAAGGAATAAACGATTGGTATTTAAAAGTTTCTTAAATTCCTGTAATTTATACGTTCGCACATTATTATTATAACACTATATAGATCATCTATAATAGATGAAAGTATAAAACCATATAAGCTAGAATTATATGTCCTAAATTGATTATCTTTTTTTTTAACGGTAAACTAACCTACTACTACTCCTAAACTACTCTTTTGTCCCAAGTGAGACTTTCAGATTTACTTTCACCGCCTAGCTAAATTGATTATCTTTTTTTTTTGAACAACAAACTATCCTACTCCTACTTCTAAACTACTCCTTTCATCCCGAGTCTTACTTTCTACACCTAAATTTCAACTTGCCTCCGACGGAAATCGATCCCGTGACCTTTCACTCACATAACGCCCCTCTTACCAAATGGCCTAAATTGATTATCTGAGGCCAATTATTTATCACTCAAATAGTTAACCAGCATAACAATTTTATCCAAACATTAAAACTTATCTACATATAACTAGATATCATAATAATCATATAATCAGATCGAAATTGCTACGTACAAATTAGCATCTAGGAAATCCAACAACTACTTGGTGACAGAAAGACTGATGTGTTTGCTGTTTCACATCAAGATTCCCTCATGACTCCCACATCACCCAGTACCCTTTTTCTACACCACACATATATTCTCACACACTCACTTTCTCTACCTGTCTGCCTCTCTTTGTGTGTGGTGACATGAAAACCATTCCAATCAAACATGCCTACACCCTTCTCTTCCTCCTTCTTTTCATCTCCAAATCTTTAGGCAAATCTATCACTTTCTTTTATAATTTTTATATAATTTCATACCCTTTTTATCATTTACGTTGTGTTATCTTTATTGGGTTTGTTTCTGATCAATCGTTAAACGTGCAGGCGATGTAGTATCATCATCATCATCATCATCTGTTCTAGACATGTTGCCCGTAGGGAGAATTGAGTACAAGGTTTTCGAGACTGACGGATATGGAGTGAGGAGAAAGCTTAGCCCGTTTCAGGTATGCTTGATGTGCAGGTGCTGTGTGGTGGCAACTGATCCGACGACGTGCTCGAACATGCCATGCTGCTTTGGCATAGACTGTCAGCTGCCGAACAAGCCGTTTGGCGTATGTGCTTTCGTTCCGAAGACATGTAATTGTACCACTTGTGGCACTTAGTAACGTTAATCAGATTTAAAATTCACAGCAGGATGCATAATAAGATATTGTAAATGTGACAGACATCATATGCTCGCTCATGTTTCCTAGATTTGTCATATAATTTAAACTTGTTAGACCAATATATATATATATATATATAAAATAAGATTGTACTTGTTTTTGCAGAGAATGTGCATTTTCTATTGGCAAATCCTAAACTTGTTTATTTATTTATTTTTTTTGTGGGTAATTATGATAACGTCTCTCTCTCTCTCTCTCTCTCTCTCTCTCTCTCTCTCTCTCTCTCTCTCTCTCTCTCTCTCTCTCTCTCTCTCCCTCCCTCCCTCCCGTATATTTATATACACTCAAGTTTCATGGAGTCTAATATTGTAATAGAGTCCTGAAGTCTTTATTAAATGTATATGTTCATTACCATAAAATATATTATTTCATGCAAAACTGTAATATATCAATGTTCAAAAGTGTATTACTATTGACCATTTACATAATTTGAAGTTCATTACGATAAAAATGTTATATTTCATGGAAAAATACAATAGGCACATGTTTAAAATTGCATTATCGGTTCACTTTTGCATATTGTTTAAATATTATACTTTTGCATGACATAGATCTTTTTTATCCTAATAACTTCAAATGATGTGAATTTGTTGATTGTAATGCACTAATTGTATTTGTGTATATTAGACTTTTGCATAAAATAAAATATTTATTATAATAAATATGTACATTTAATATGATACTCTAAGACTCCATTACATTCAGGTTCAAAAGAGTCCCTATAAAAATCCAGTGTATCGAATGTGTCCTTTTACAATCGTTGATTTAATTGATTAAGGGTTTAGATTGATCAATGACATTTTTGAAATTAAAATGAAAAGAAAAGAACGTGAGACAGGTTTTTTCTAAAACTGTAGGGGTATTATCGGTATTAGAAAATGATTTCCCACAGTTCTTTTTTATGTGATGATCATCTCTCCCTTGATATCTTTCAAAATTTTGACTCTCTCTCTCTCTCTCTCTCTCTCTCTCTCTCTCTCTCTCTCTCCTCTCTCTTCTCTCTCTCTCTCTCTCTCTCTCTCTCTCTCTCTCTCTCTCTCTCTCTCTGGTGATCTCTAACCCTTTAACCACGAAAATATCGAAGAAGTTGTATTTTTGCGAAGAAGTCTACTTCTAAGAAGTAAAGCAAATCCGCCCAAGGTATGTTTGTCTGATTTTATCCCATTTAACAATGAGTATTTCGTGGTTTAGGGTTTTCGTTTTCTTATTTAGGGTTTTACGGTTTACGGTTTTTGTAGATTTTTATTTTAAGGATTTTGTTTATATTAATTTAACTTTTTTTTTCTATTCCAGTGTTTACTCCAACAAGAAGGTCGATGAGGTTGTCTGGTTGACCTGAGAATACTTGTAAATTACCTCTTGTTAATATTGATTTAGTTGATGAAGATGATAGTGGTCATCATTCAGAAGGTAAATCATTTTAATGTGTTTAAGCTTTCTGTGAATGATAAAATTTTATATTGTGAATGGTCATTCAACTTATGTGGATGTTGAATGGTGCGTTTATGTATTTGACCATTCACATGATATATATGTTCATGTTATGTTTAATGATGTTTTATGTTATGTTTTGTGAATTTTGTGTATTCAAAGAAAGTTATGTGAATGATGTATTTGTATTTGTGAATTGTCAAATAATGTATGTAAATGATCATTTACATTAGTTGAATGACCATTCACAATGTGATATTTCATTATTCACATGTTTTATTAATTGTATATACAATTTATATGAATTTAAATGTATCATGTGAATGGTCAAATAGTGCATTGTGAATGGTCATTCAACAAATAGGTTGTATGAAATATTTTAATGTGTTGAAACTATTTGTGAATTATGAACTCAAATGCGAATGTTGAAATAAATTTTGTGTAGTTGTCAAATAATACTTATTTGACCATTCACATGATGTACTTGCATTTGTGAATTGTCATATTGTGTTAGTTTTTAGTTTAGGTCAAGTGAATGATGAATTATATGGTAATAAAACATGTGAATGATGAAGTATTTTATTATGAATGGTGAATGGTTACGTATTTCACCATTCACATGATACGTTGTTAATGTATAATTTGTTATTCATATTCAAATGTATGAATTGTTATAGGGCATTCAGATTTGATGAAAGATGATTATGGATTGTCAGAGTTTGTGAATGATTCTGTTGTGGAGGCAAATGATGATGTTTTGGATGAATTTGAAAGTAAAAAAAAACACATTAGTTGAATGACCTGATTTATCATTCACATTAGTTGGATGAATATCATTCCCAGATTTATCAAAATCTGAATCAGTTGTCTAAAAAAATTAAAAAACATGATTAATTATGTTAATGTATAATTTGTTATTCATGTTCAATTGTATGAATTGTTACAGGGCATTCAGATCTGATGAAAGATGATTTTGGATTGTCAGAGTTTGTGAAAGATGCTGTTGTGGAGGAAAATGATGATGTTTTGGATGAATCTGAAAGTTCTAGGATGAGTGATCGTACTTCGGCTGAAGAGCCAGCTCATAAGAAAATGAGGAGGACTTCTACTGAGATTGAACCTCCATCTATACGTACAAGGACATCTACTAAACCTTTGTACTTGGCAATCAAATCACTTGAGGATGTGCAAAAAGATGTCATTATGGAAATGGGATTCAGATGTTTACTGCAGCTGAAAATCGATGAGATACCTTATGCGATTGGATATTGGGTTGTTAATTGTCTTGATATGAATGCTTTATGTATTCGTACGTCGAATGGGGAAATCCCAATGTCTCGTCAGGTTGTGCATGATATTCTAGGTTTTCCATTGGGTTCTATCCCATTGGTAACAAGCAAAAGAGGGTTTACCATGAAGTGTATCAAAATGTTGGAAGAAGCACATGAATCTCCCTGGTGGCAGTATCAGACCTAGTAGTGTGTCAGATAAGATACAAGAGCTTACAAAGGATAGTTTGATGTTTAGGCTTGATTTTCTTGTGTTGGTTGTGTCTACACTGGTAGGGGGGACGAAGTACAGTACTGTGAACTAGAGGTTTTTGCCGTCTATTACAGATGATTGTGTAGTCAAAGATTTTGATTGGTGTGGTTTTGTTGTCGAGGCTGTTAGGAACTGTAAGAACAGTTGGGATCCTCTCAATAAAAACTCACTTTTTTATAGGTCTTTTGAATTTTTTGGTGGTATATGTTAATTCTTAATATTTCATTAGTATATTTTACAAAATCAATTACAGATTGTTTATTATGATTTTGATTTTATTTTATTTTATGCATTTATTGTATGCTGATGTTGTTGCATGTGATATTCCAATCATGATTCGTACATGACCTGTCATAACAGCGTGGAGTTCTGATGAGTTACGTCAAAGGGAGATTTTTGAAATAAATAATGGTGGTTTTGGGATTCTGGACATGCAACAGCCTTGGTTGTCAACCCAAGATGCTGATAGGGTTGTGGAAGAACTTAACCCCGAGCTGACACAAAACCGTCACTCGCAAGGCTGTTGTAGTCGGTTCGATCAGCTTACTCACGGGGATGACGATGACATCTATTCTGAAACAAGTGATGATCAAAAAATTGAGGTACAACTCTCATACAACATTAACATAACATCAAAAACCAAAATTTATCATGTGAATGGTCAAATATTGTATGTGAATGGTCAAATACTTTACAGACCATTTATCATTCACATTATTTATATCACCATTTTCATTAGTTGAATGATCATTCACATAACTATAATAATATATTAACTGACATGTATTCTGCGAATGGTCAACTAGTTTATGTGAATTGTCAAATAGCTAATGTGAATGATCATTCACATTAGTTGAATGACCATTCATATTAGTTCAATGACCATTCACATTAGTTAAATGACCATTGACAATGTGATATTTCATCATTCACATGTTATAGAAATTTTACTATTTTTATTTTATCACTGACATGTTTTATTATTTTTTCATATAATAATTCTTATATTTAGTATGTGAATAAACATAGATGTGAATAATGATGTTATAGGAGGAAGTGAAAAATATTTCAAGGTATCTTGACAAGGTTGAAGAAACCAAGTCGACGCTAGAGCTAGGAATTATGAGCATGCTAGGTGACTACCCTTGTGATGAGAGGGTATATAAAATCAAGACACGTTGGGGTGATTTCTTTTATCCTAAGGAAGATGTTATTGGTACATAGTTAATGTTTTATAAAATTGTTTAATATGATACCACATTAATTTTGTTTTCTGTATCCTTACATTTTACTTTTTTAATTTTTTATAGATCAACAAAAAGATTTGCAAAGTGAAGATACTATCATGCGTGTGGTTTCAGATTTGAAAGATATTATTGGTACATAGTTAATGTTTTATAAAATTATTTAACTTGATTCATGTTTTTCATGTTAAATTATCTCATTGTATTATGTTTTTAAAATAAGGTGATGATGATGTGAGTGATGACAAGTTAATGGAGAATTCGCCGGTTAATGAAGGTAGTTTGTTGAATATTTATGTTATGGTTGTATATATTCATTTTTTGTTATAGCATTTGACTAATATCTATATTTAAGTTTTAATGTATTGCTAGGTGAAACAACTGATGGTATTAATACTAAGAATAATGAGGATGAAGTTGTTCCGGATTCACCGGCTGAGATGATTAGGGTATGTGAATGGTCATATGATTATAAATTATGACAGTCAGTCAGACTTGTGAATGATGATAGATAAGTTTGTAAAAGTTTATAAACTTCCTGTGAATAATGAATTGACATATGTTATAATTAGAATACATTATTTGACTAATGAAATGATCATTAACTAATGTGAATGATGAAGGGTCTCATTGTGAATGAACAGTTAATAAAACATGTTAATGATGAAATGTCTCATTGTGAATGGTCATTCAACTAATGTGAATGATCATTCACATACACTATTTGACAATTCACATGATGCATTTAAATTCATATAACTCAAACATATGTGAATGGTGAATTATAGGTTGTGAATGATCATACACTGGATTTTTAGGTGGCTTGCAAAAGTTAAATAAAACATTCAACTTCTGATAATGTCCATACAATAATGATGTGTTTTTTAATTATTTTAGACAACTGAATCAGATTTTGATAAATATGAGGATGTCAAGGCACAAGCATGTGCTTTAGAAGATGTGAACGTTAAGGGTACAAATTTGGTTGTTGAAAATATTAAGGCACAACCGGCTGAGTTGGATGTAAAGGGATAAGGTTTGGCCGTTGGATCGAATGTAACTAATGTGGAGCCGACTATTGATGACGACATGGTTAAAAGGACGAAGAAGGCTTCAGATGCGTTGAAGTCCCCCTATATGATTCCTGTTGTCGAGATTAATAAGAAATTGATGTCGTTAGAAGAAGCTCTTGTAGAAAACATATTTTCTTTTACTACAGATCTAAAGTGAGTTCCTTTAGTTTTTATTTTCGTTTTATTTTTTTTATTAATTTAGCAATTTTCAGTTTTTATTATTTATTATTTCAGTTTTGAAATAATTGATTTGTATATTATATGTTTATTCATCAGTCACAACTTATCCATCATCATTCACAAGTGTTTTTTTTATTTTGAAGTGATGTTATTTGGAACAACGGCTCGTGCTTGCCCCTGTAACCGCTAGCGGTGTCTCTGGACAGTATCTCATCCGATGACCCGGCTTCCCACAATGGAAGCATAGTGCCTCAAGGGCTGTGCAAGACGTAGTTGTATGGCCGAACTAGCCACATCGTAAACATCAAAACTGATCGCTAGCACATGGCCCGGCGTGTCTGCGGGGGCATCTCTGGCAATCCCGCTCCCCAGACGAACTATCAGCCCTACTCCTTGCTGCCCGGGACCCCTGCCCAACACTACTCTGACTGGTCGCCTGGCTAACCCTCTGGCCTTGACCTCTAGACCACTCATTCCTGCCTCTGTCTCGACCCCTGTCTCTACGCAAACCTGAACCCTGCTCCTAATAACGGCCCTGCTCGGGCTGCGGCTCTATTGCCTCTCGCCAATATTTAGAGGACTGCTCGGATGTCCCCGTACGCTGTCTGTGAGTGGGCGGCTTCTCTCGCCGCCTCTTAATCTCCCGCTCTCTCATGCGGGCTAACTCCAGGGCTCTAGCAAAAGATGTCGTCTCCTATAATCCCACAAACTCTCTGATATCTGAACTCAGGCCGTCAATAAAAGCATCGGCCTTGCGCCTCTTCGTATCCACATGCTGTGGCGCGAACTGGGAATACTCATTGAAACGATCGACATACTGCTGCACAGACAAGTCCCTCTGCTGTAGATGGAGGAATCAGCGCTCCATCTCCCTCTGCTCGTCTCGCGGTGCATAGTGAATCTCGATCACCGCCTTAAACTGCTCCTAGGACATCGCGTACGCACGCGAAGCATACATCAAAGACTCGATGGACTTCCACCACTGTGAAGCCCCACCTCTCAACTGATAAGTGGCATACCCAACCATAACTTTCAGGTCCACATGGGCAACCCGAAAAGCCGACTCAATCTCACGCTCCCAGGCAAGAGACAACCCTGGCTCACCCCCACCTCTGAACTTTGGAGGCATCCCAGTCATAAACTCCTTAAACGAACCCCCTCGCTGAGATGTAGACGAAAAGGCACCTGCCCTGGTGTCGACCCCTGTAACTAGAGCACCCGTACCCTGACCGCCCCCAGTTGCTTGTCCCCTACGTTGAGACTCATAAAACTTCATCAAAACCTCAATCAGCTCTGATTCTCGGACGTAGTCACCGTCCGCCCGCTGGCTGCTCTGCCCATGCACCATTCCCCTCGGAACTCATACTGACAACCTGCACGGGTCAAAAAGTAGCATGAAATCACACATACAACATCTAGCGTTATACACTTAAGCTATGATAATTAAATCCTCTAGTATCCGTCACCGGAATACTCCCCAAGGACAGCCTAAGCTCAAGCATCTACTGATACTCAACACTTGAACCACAAGCTCTGATACCATACATGTAACACCCTCCAAACCCGGGTAAAATTTACAATACACAGGTAGCATTTACGCATATAAAATCCATCACACGCATCAGAGGTTTACACGACACTGACAATTTAAAACATTTCAGATTACATAAACAACTATGTGTAACAGTCGACCCGACATACAACCCAAACCCGAAACCCAATATTCACATACAGACCCGATACAGTTAACCCCAAAGTTCCCAACAGTCCGATAATCACATACAGTCGGCAAAATGCAAAACCCTCGGCAACTGCAAAGTCAAGCTCCTACTTTCGTTCGCTCAGGAGCTGGCGGCCCTATCTTTGGTTCCCCTGACAACATTTCAGACTCGAATACGTAAGCTTCGCAACTCGTGAGTACACAAGGGTTAGACACAGCACTAATCAGATAAGCACATAACGCATGTCATATGGCAACACTGTATCTTTACACTACATAGCACAACACATGCCACACTAGCCTCTGCCCAGAGGTGATTGAGATCCAATACAGAATGAGATACTCATCTCAATTGGTGAAACCCTCCCCCTTGCAGCCAGCCATGCTCATGGAGGCTATCAAGTATAACGGGCTCAGGAGCGACCTGGCAATAAACAACCACACACACACACACACACACACACACACACACACACATATATATATATATATATATATATATATATATATATATATATATATATATATATATATATATATATATATATATATATATATATATATATATATATATATGGGAACCAGGGTTAAACAGAGCTACACAGCTCTCGCAATACACTATAATGGATCTCACTCACAATTATATACATTCACATGTAAAGAAAGGAAGAACCAAACCTGAGGGGCAGCTCGCAGTGCCTGAAACACAACCATAATAATATATTCACATACATTGATGATGTGCCGCTAGCACACCTTGGTTTTAATTATGAGAATTGATATAAATACACTAAAACTAGCGACAATTAGGCAAGTATCACCTATCGTATGCTAATATAGTATATGTAAGTCCAGGTATCGAACACAGGGACAAATGTAAATTTATGAAGAAAGAGATGTAGTTAACAATTAGCTATAGTGAAGATGTTTTGAACTTTTTATAAAACTAAAATTTATCGGTATTGAGATTTACCACAAACACACTTTATGAATTAAGGGATAGGAAAAAAAATTTATGGCTAAAACACAATTAAGAAAACATGTAATCAAATGGATTTATGCCCCCTAAACATCGAATAATAACAAACAATTAAACACGGATTGGATAAATGTTGGAAGGAATTAAAAAATAAAATCACTCAAATCTCTTATACATGATCAAATCCTTTTATTCCAAATAACTGATATTAAGTACACTCAAATCTCTTATACATGAACTCTCTATCAGCTATATATGTAAACAATGATTAATTGGTTACACAGATCTCTCAAAAATAATCAACTAACCCCACAACTACTAACTTGAACACGCAAATTTCTTATAAATGTTCAAATTATGAATTGTGCGAAAACCGAGAGTTTACATTAAATTTTACAATGCTTTGAAAGGTGATTTCGTTCGCACAAAATACACAAGTTTATATTAGATTTTCATCAGAAATATAAACCAATTTAAATCGTCTAGTTAACACTATTTAATCTCATCAATTTTCAATCGCTAGACAAAATCCTTAATAAATTAATTTTTCCATAACTTATCAAGAATGATCATTTATCATTTTTCTATTCTCATTATAAAAATAACAAATAAACACGACGAGATTATAAAGTGATTAGCCACATTATCGACGAGAGAAATTTAAACATTTCAATAAAGCAAAATGTTAGAAAAACTCCCCGAACTATGTTGGTGTTGATGAAATGAAGGCTATTCTTGATTGAGTCCACAAGTTGCAACGATTTCACAGCCTTTTCTTCTCCAAAAATTCGTCAAGAAAGTGTGTTTTTCTCCTAAGAACCGTCTGCCTCTTGTTGCAGAAAAATGAGACTTTTGTAATTCTGAAACGACTCGCCGAGTCGATGATGTGTCGCGATGCCATTGGACCGTCCAAAACGAACGCCTTACGTCTGGAAAAGTAGATGTCTCGCCGAGTGGGAATGGGTGACTCGCCGAGACGCTTTGCCGGCGGCTTCTCATTGGTTGTGGAGAAAGGAGGCATCCGTATGAATTTTTAAATCGACTCGCCTAGTCGATTTATCGACTCGCCGAGTCGCCATCAGGAAACTGGCAATTCTCCATTTTTCTTCCAACACAACCTAAAAATAACAATAATCACAATAAGCGCATACTTTTCCCATAAAACACACTTTTATCAATGAAACCACAAGGATATCGCCTTATAAAACATGTATAAAATAGGCGATATCAATTGACTCGATAAAAGTAGGCCCTTTGAAAAGAACTCATGTACTCACGTGGATCACTCAGCTATTTATCACCGACCCGCGAACCCAACTCAATCTTGGCAATCCCTGTACACAAATAACTCTTTCCAGATTAATCCCCGGATATCTCATAACCGTTATAATAACAGACAGACCCCATTTTTGGCTTTAGTTCTGGTCCACATCAGCAATCACACACACATACACTTTTCTCACTATTTTGCACAAAAGAAAGGAAAGGAAGCAAGTCACGTATGCGTACATATATATACAGATCCCTTTATAACGCTGGCTCGACACCGATACCCGAACCCGTTATCAAAAATCCACTATTTATATCACTAAATCCCATTAAGTTCGTGAATCCATAAATATAATTAATTCACTAAAATTATATCTCGAATCCACGTAATCCCCGTCCCGACACGTATAATCCACTATACGGGACGCTATTGGACCAACGCAATAATCACTATATAATTAGTCAATGGGATAATTAAACGTATCTGCTCGGGAGTCGGGGTGTTGCATATATTTTTTTAATTTTAAAGTGTATAAAAAATCAACTCTATTCACCTACAAGTTATTATCATCCTTTTGACATTTATCAATTCATTAGTTAATGTAGTTTAAATCTAAATCTCAATCAAATTATTATCTATAAATAGTGTTTAGATCCACATTATTTTCTATAAATTATTTACATAAAATGAATATAAACATAAAATTAAACCATAAAAAAATTATTTTTGATAAAAACATACAAGAACGATAGCTTTATAAAAACACATAAATAGTAATTATTTTATTTATAATTCATCTAACTTTTATTTTTAAATTTATATATTTTTAGTTGATATGATTAATATAAAATATAACATTATTATAGTTCTATCATACATTCCATTCAACATATGTATCAAAACTTAGGTATTGCAAAGTATGTTGTTCCGAAATTATACAAAATGGGAATATTTATATTAAAATATGGATAAAAATAAACTGATATATTCATAATTATATATATATATATATATATATATATATACTAGTTATGATACCCGCGCGTTACGGCGGCTGGTATCGTCTTTAAAATGTAATTCAAACACATTAAGTTAAAAAGATAACGCATTTAAATTTTTTACAGTCTCAGGTCTAAATATACAAATAAAATTCACACACATTAACAAATATTTTAGCAAACAATAAAACAAAAAAAAAAACATTTACATGAGGAAAACAAAATTCCAAACGATGCCCTATACATGCATATGTCCCCTTGGGCAACATACATTAGCCTATCGTTAATAAACCAACAAAAAAGTTTGATCTTCTAATTGCAAATTAAAAATCCAATTAGTAAAGCAATAAATATATACAGATTTCCATAAAATTAATAAAAGCCCATTGTTGGTTGCAAGAAGGGCCCTTCAAGGATTCAAGTTTCCATGAAGCAACCATCTCCATAACATAAGTACCAAAAATGGACATATAAGAACAAACATTAGTTTTATGTTATATTGATCAGATGATAAAAGTTATAACATTATAACAATAGTTTAATTTGCTAGAACTTACATCAATCTCTGTTAGTATGTGCTTCCCCTTTTTACAAAACTGCTAATATATTATGTCTCGATCTTGTTGTGATGCAGGATCGTATAAGAAAAATCAATCAAGTACAAGAAAAATCAATCAAGTAAATAGGTCGGAAAGACGAATTATGTTGGTGCTAGTTGTGTTTTCCAAAATATTTGAAACTCTTAGGGTGCGTTTGGTACGGAGAATGAAAATGCAGAGAATTGACAACAGAAAATGGAATTGTAGAGAATGAGAATTAGTCTGGAGAATGAAAATTGATTAATCTGTTTGGTAGAACAGAGAATTCAACAAATAATTATAGAAGAGAATCAATTTCATTGTTTGCCTGTTACAAACAGAGAAAAGAAATAAATTTTATATTACATTTTTATCTTTATCAATTAATTTTTTTATCATGATTTTTATAAAACACTTGTTTTTTTAATATGTTGATCAATCCAAAAACAACATTCATATATGTTGAATTTTTTTTTTAATATTGCAACATTCAGAAAAGCAAAAATATGCAAGTCATAGGTTAATAATTAAAGTTCTACAATCATAACCAAAAAACCAAATCAAACAAGTATAAATGATCAAAATGATCAAGATTGACAAGTATAATCTATTACTCTATTACAAAGAGGCTTAATCAGTTATCCCCACGATCTCTTTGTGCATCAGTATATCATTACATTACAGAAGCGCAAATAGCATTGACTTTGACCGACAATATTTCTTTATTTCGTCATTATTCAGAACCTTATTACCATGCTTGCTTAAAGTTTGATCATTCGGTATCATATAAAGGGCAATTAAGTAAAAGTAATGAATCACATACATGCCTCTGTAAAGCTGCTTTCCTTATAAACTGCACCTACAGGAACATCCACATAAAACCTTCAAATATCAAGAAAAATCCCAAAATCATGAACTAACGCAATACGTTAAAGAAACATGTTTTTAGATGCACTTTACAATCATTACCTAGTGCAAACCGCATTCAACAAATGCATAAAACACTAACATATTTGATACAAAGAACAAAATATAACTATCTATCTCACTCAAATACAAGTTTGGGATAGATAGATAGGAAGGCGAAAAATTAAAAAGGGATTGTAAGAAATCCATGAAAGATTTCAACTACAATCTAACTGGAAATTTTGCATGTAGTCTAGAAAACTTCTCATATATACAAGCATTCCATTTAAGATTCAATTAGGCAATTGCAGCTTAAAACGTCTGCAGTGAATGCTGATCACTTATGCCCCCAAAAATGAACGATATTATTTGCAAATACCAAATATAAATGAACGATATCAATTGCAAATACCAAATATCTCACATATGCATCTTCCGGTGGGTGCTTCTAATATTTCCAGCATCATCAATAATAACATGAGTGTTACTTAAGTGTGCATCATCAGACCCTCTTTCTTGAAATCCTCCAAGAGACAGCCACATGTTCGACTCCCTGTAATTTATCATAATAGAAACCTAATCTTCTAAATATGTTTACAAAGGGATCTCAAACACGGTCACAGTACAATAGCATTATAACTTGTAAATGACACATATCGAAAAAAAACATTATCTCTCCTGGACTTGCCTTGCAAGAGCACAATATCTTTTCATAATTGGTGTATCTAAAGGTTCGGCAATTCTAATGCTTTCCCCATCCTTTGCGCCAACAAACAAGAAGTTTTCAGGGAAGCAAAGAAGTTTTGCCCCAGCTGTGGCCGCTTCCTACAAACCATAATTTATAATCAAACAAGTATAATTTGAGAAGACACGCATGTCATATTCCGCTCAAAAAAAGGTGCAAAGCTTTTGATCAAACTGACCTGTACATGTCTTTTGGTAGGATCGACAGTTTCAAACACGTCACATATAATAATTACAAAAATGGTACTTTCAAGTATGTTCAATAATTTGACTTTATCCAAATTCGTTGCGAGGAATCTTATTATATTGTTATATATCTCATGCTTACTGTAGTACATGCAATGAAGAAGGATGGTGCCGTTTCTAAGAAGTTAAACAAAAAAAGGATAAAATAGGAAACCTACAACTGGATCCATGGCATTGGGAAACAGTGTATGCATGTATAAATCAAGCGCAGTAACATAACACTTCTCATATTCAAGATCTATAAGCCTTATTTCAGGCCATTTGATCAGTTGAGACAACACCAAAGTATCTTACTAAAACAGAAAAAAGGTATTGAAAACAAGCTTTGGGTACGAAAGTTTGACATTGAAATATGTGCTATAATATCGTCAAAATGAATCAGAAACAGGCTAGTAAAGTAGCTGTCAGAACAGATGCAACATAACTGCAAAATCCAAAAAATGATTGCTAAAATGGAAACACATACGACTGTCCTCACACTTGATCAACAACATATAGAACTCCTTTTAAACTTACAAAACAATGATGAATTTGCATCTGGGAGTGCTGCCAAAAAATAGTTTATTAGCTAAAAAACCCCGCTGAATAAACAACTCAATTAGCTGTGAAGATAGCAAATCAATAGGACATTCTCTTTTAAAAATATACACCTCCCTTAAAAAGAAGCAAACTACCATAATATATGTAAACAATGGAAGTATGTAAGCATTTGGAATGGGTAGATATTAAGATTGGCAAATCATTCGTAAATTAGATGTTCATCTAAATACCATTGCATTAAATTTGCAATTTAAAATTTTCAAGTCAAGAGATATTGTATTTTTATCTCAAATACACAACATCAGGTGCAAAATTTTAGTGATTGCAGAGGAAGGTTTATGGGAAGTCAGTAGTGATCTTTGTTGTGATTGCATGTATAGTTATAAAAATGTTACTTGAAAACTGCTTAGGTGCAAAATTAACCCACCAAGTCGATTCAGAGCCAAACGAAGTTGATCTTGATTCTACTTGCAAATGAACCAGAACTCATATCAAATCTGCAAAAAAGAAGTTAAAATTATCTTACACACTGAAAATAGATCTTCAAAATAACCAGAACCCTAATTGAAATTATCATAAAGCCCTAATATCAAAACAGAACGAATATAAAAAAGAACATTTTGTAATATATAGTTATGATACCCGCGTGTTGCGGCGGACGACTCTACTTGCAATAAAATTTAGAGACAACCGATAAATAGAAATTATAGTGTTCAAGATAAAAATATTACAATTCCTTAAAGGTCAAAATAAAATTTTCCACAGATTTATCAACATACAATGATGAAAGCCCTCCCGTTAAATAATATTTGAATTCAACCGATACAAATCATTACACAAATTGTCCTTAACTTAAAAACCTTTACATATCCATAGAATTAGAGTAATTGAAATGTGAATTTGGGTGAAATAGAAACAAATAAGAAAGAACTCTCTAAATTAGCTTGTGTCACACACAATACAAGATGATGTCATCACATTCATCATACCAAAGTTATGAATCATGCAGTCATTTGAGTAGCTCGAGCAATCGGCTCAACTCATTTTTAGATTGAAGATGTGTTCTAGAAATAATAATGTATGGAAGTTTAAGTTCCTAGAAGGTAACAAAACAATTTAAAGAACAAAGACCCTAACATTTACACTTACACATATAGTGGTTAATCTTGGCTTTATTTTTGTGGCAGGTTTATTGATTTCATCATAAATGTGGAGGGCATCTAAAATTGCAGCAAGAGCAAAAACAAACACACTTTTGATTTCTTTGGAACCTCTGTCAGAAACTCTCTTGTCTAAAACAAACCTATATATCTTGTACTGTTGTACATTGAAATCAAAATGCGTAAGAGTGTCAAAATTTGGCATTCATAAAATCAGTACTCATCATTATTTAAAAAAATAGATCAAAACATGTTTTAGTGATCATATCAGATAAACTGATGAAAAGTAAATGACCCGCTTCATAAAAGAAAATTATGTGCTTCATGGGTTGAACAAGTATAGTTGTTGTCTTGTCAACCAACCCACAAGATGTGCATGCATATATAAGTGCATAAAAATGAATATAGGCATTATTCATCTAACTGAAGTCCAAGCAACACAGCTACACCATACATGTTTGCCCCATATGTAATATAGAATGAATAAGAGCACAATCAGCTTGCTTGTTCGTCAAATCTAAAGCAAATTATCTAACCTCTATGATTTACACGACTGGATTCTACATTTTACTAAAATGGAAACTATGATATTTAATAAGTTATATTACCTTTATGATGCCACCTTCATTATTTCAATCCCCTATAATAGAACTGAAATTATGGCAATCTGGTTTGACATGTGAAGCATCCATTTGTTTAACCATTTGCTTTTAATACACATGATGTAGTTAGTAGGCGATCGTGCAGGCTACACATACTAAATAAGGGTAAAGAACTAAAGATGTATAATTAACAAAATATTGAATGTTCTAAGGAGGGAGGAGTACCGGAAAGTGTGTGAAAGACGACTAAGAAATTAAAAGAGGAATGAGATTAAGGTTTATTTATCAGTCAATTATGTAACCAAAGTCAATCATATATAAGTGAATGTGCATGTTCCCCATGACTCCCCATATTAATACAAGTTATCAGTTTTATGTGACGAACAATACAAAAAATAAAAAGATTTGTCATTTTTAGTTACTTGTGATGCATTTGGTTAATTGACACACTAAATGAATTATATATTGGTGATGGACTATTGGTAACAGACCGACGGGTCATGTGATCAATAGAACAATCACACAAGAAAATATATCTTCCAAATCACCTTCATAGAATTCTCAAACAGTCCTAATTATTTGACAAATGGACTATATAGAATTAAGACATAAAATGCTCTTGCGTTAAGAATGCTTGCTATAACCTTTATAATTCAATGTATAAAACTTAAAACCAAACGTTTAGAAAGGAAAAACTAAAAATGAAATCTTTCATTGCCACGAAATATGCATGCTTATTCCTTAAATTCAAACGAAAATCTTGAAATATAAGCAACTATACCTCTTGGTTACAATATCCCACTTTGCAAGCATCCACATCAAAAAACACAGGAACCATTGCTGCACATAGATGCTTGCGAGTGTGCCCATTAACTATGTGACGAGTCCAATTGTAAATTGTATTGTTTGCAGCTTCCTCAACCTTTAATTTTGATATAAATGATGCTATATGGTTGAATCCTAAAGCTTAAATGATATAAAAATTCGAACCTTTTCATTTGTTTGCAGCTCCAGGTAACTCTACATCTCAATTTGCAACCTGAAACAAAATTAAGCTTGTAAAAGAGTTATTTCTGTGAGTTAACAACTACATCTTATATAATTACCTTTTCTTCTGACACAAATTAGCAGTCAGTGCCTTCTCATGGCCAGAGCTGAAAATTCCACTCTTGTAAGCTGATACCATATGTGAAAACAAGAAAAGCCGGTGCCTTCTCCTCTCCTTGACTGAAAGTGAAATGGGAAACAAATCCTCATCAAGCGCATGCTCTATTTCTTTGTTGTATGTGATTCCATCGTCTAAACAAGTTCTTCAATGGTAATAATAATAAAATGACAACCTAATGGCTTTTGGGCGCACTCTCCTTATAGATTCTTTATGGTTGGTTTGGTAGCTTAACAAGATGCATGTATGATCACCAACATGTTTAAGTGATATGAAGACTATAAAGTTGTAAAACGAAAACCAATGTCTAAAGTAGTAATTGCACAATTGAAAGAAAATTCAGGAGGGAGTTTAATAATTGATACTTAAAACTTCACGAAAATACTCTCATCTTTAAATGCATAATCACTTCCATTTGAGATGGAAAGGGGGAGAATTTTGACTTTTGACATACAGTTTAATTTTTCCATCATTTCAAACTTTAAACAATTTTAAGAGGATATAGAAAGACTGAAATGGTCAATTTAGCTTACATTAATCTCCACATTTTCATTTAATATGGGGCATTCAACATAAAATTTTACACTTCTACGGTCAGATTTTCTCAGCAATAAATCATTGTTGGTCATTTTCATTATGTGTTCACTCATGCAAGAGTGAGAGAGCATTCTCTCTTATATTCATGGATTAATGCATTGAAAATTACCAAAAATGTGATCATAAACATAGCATTAAATCACTAAGACATACTTGGGACCTGCAGTCATAGTAGGACAAGTCTCTGGCGTACAGAACTCAGTTAATGTGCCATAAAGAAGATTCACCTGGTTGAACAAATCCACAGCTGAAAATAAAAAAACCAAACCACTTCCGTTCAGATTTGAAAATTAAAAAGTATATTGTTTTTAATATAGTTGTTCATTAAAAGAAAGCCAATATAATGGTCCTACAAAGTAGGATAATCTGCAAAAACCAAAATGATAAATTTTATAAGTGTATAGAGGATTTATTGAACAAATGCAGTATTTCACAGACTACTTTATTCAACGTAAATCACAAGAAAGGAGAGTAACTGTTGACAGCAAGCCATTCGTTTATATCCTCCACTGGTGGAAGTCTTACAGCTTCTTCTCTCAGGTTTCCGCTACCCAAAGTAGCATCGATGTGTTTCCTTAGTTGGGCACCCTGTCCAACATAACAAAATAAGTTCCCTCTGACTAATTGAATATAAAATGAAAGACAGTTATTGAAATTTCATCAAGATTTTGTTTGATCATGATGACTCGGAAAGAATATCTCACAAATGCTTTGTTAGATAATATGGCCAGGGTGGTCTTCTTATATATTGGCTGCTTATAATATTTTAAGAAAAATGAATTGCCGAGTCAAGTAGAATCATTTAACCTTTTTTTTAGTTTCTAGTTTTGACCTAAACTCATTTTGACAAATTACCCAACCCACCCATTTTGTCACCTCTATATCGTCAACTAATGCCTATAACCCTTCAAAAAGACAAGCTCAAGGTCAGTTTCTTGACAGTTTCAAAAATATGTCAAATAGTAAAGAAGGATGGAAGGAGAGCTCAACCTTACTCCCTAAAGGTGCACTTTTTTTCGGACAAAATGTCCTCTGATTCCTGTAAAATTTGTTGAAATAAATAAAATAATATTTTGTAAAAGCTTATAACATCAATTATCAGGATTATGAAGAATATGTGGCATGACAACTATGACAACTTAAATTTGCTGTAATCATAACCATAATGTTTTTGTTCTCGTATATTGATGAGAAATTGAAACCAGCCACAAGAACACAAACTAAGAACTAAAATATATTTCGAGAACCCTAATACAACCGGCCAAAGGCCAAACTAAAACATACAAAATAAAACTCACTACAACCCTCCGTGATCCAATTCACCAACAGGTGAAGAACCACTCACACAAACAAATACAACTGAAACTATAGATCTAAGATTGATCTTTACACAAACCCTAAGAGAAAAATATACAGACTAATAACAATGAAGTAGAACAATTACAGACGAAAAAGTAAAGCTCTCAACAATTCATCTCCAACAGGAGATGAATGTTTCACACTCACTAAAATAGAATTTTAACCTAACGAATCTAAACCAAAACCAACATAAACCCTAATTTTCTTTAGGTATATAGAAGGAGAACAAGAAGAGTCAAAAACCAACCTGGGAAAAATTGATCGTCCATCTCTGCTAAGAGGGTGTTTGGTTTTGCTTTATGAACCAGATTATCAGCTTATTACGTTACAATAACGCAAATAATTAGTTTAAAGTGTTTGGATTGCATACATTAATAAGTGATTATTTGCGTTTAGCGTTAATCTTACCACACTTTTTCATAAGTTAAAAATTGTAGCTTATTTGCTTCATAAGTGATTATTTGATCATTTTACAAGTAAAAACGCAAATCCAAACACTTTAAAAACTGATTATTTGATAATAGTTTTCAAAACGCTACAGCACTTTTTCAAACGCAAATCCAAACACCCTCTACGTGAATTCTTTATAAGAAGCCAAATATCAATATGTTTCACTTTTAACCCCTGCAGTTACTAAACTTACAACATAATATATACAAAAGAAATAAACTTGACACTTATACCACAATTAACTTGCCATAACAAAATAAACACATTTTCAACACTCCTCCTCAAGTTAATTGTGAAACATTTACTAAATTCTTTTTTCCACTTAGGATTTTATGAGAATCAGCAGAAAACCCTTTAGAGCACACGAACGTGGAAGGAACAATGGGAAAAAAAAAAATTCCGCTCGCTTGCTTCCAAGCAGACCAACCACAGATAAAACAAGGCAATTATCACGTTGAGATAAAACCAAAACCATCATGGACAGCTTCAATACCCAAAACATTCACTTGTGAAACTTCTTGATATAATTTGCAAAACAGATTCAAAAGGAAACAACCAGAAAACAATAACCAAAACATCATAAATTTCCAAGAACCGTAAACAACAACTCTGTTAAAGAAGAAACAGCCAAGGCTCAAACTAAACCCATCAACTGACGTTCAAGAACCAAGCTATCAATTTAAAACAATTAACTTGAAACTTAAAACAATGAACTTTCAATTAACTTGAAACAATTATTAAAACAATATATTTTTAACACTCTCCCTCAAGTTAATTGTGAGAGAGCTTAAACATATTCAACTTTCAGCTCAAGAAAAAATGTTGCAAAACTTAAGCCCACAATTAAGACACATGACACATACATACATACATACATACATACATACACACACACACACATACATACATACACACACACACACACACACACACACATATATATATATATATATATATATATATATATATATATATAGGCAGCGGAACGATAGTAAACCAATAATACCCTTACTACTGCACCAATCACATGACAAGAACGAAGCGAAACAGAGTGGGACTGAGCTGACCCTGACACGACTTTCCTTCCAGATGACACAAACCCAGCCTAATTAGCCTAGCTTGTGCACCAATGAGATCAAATTATCACCTTCTATTTTAACAACAAAAACAACAAATAACTTTTTAACCACTAGAGTACAACTAACCAAAGATTATCTTGAAACAAAATTTACCAACTTATATTAACATATTTGACAACTTCACCTTTCTGCTATATTATCAGCAGAAACAACAGATTTTAAATCAAGAACCCCTTCCATACCATTCTTTCAAACCACAAGGAGATAACCTTCAACCACACGATTAACTGCAATTTAAATTGCAACATCACTAGCCATAACACCTTTTAAAGGTGAACAACAGAACCATTTTAATGGTATTCTATTCAACTAACTTGACTTTCAGTTATCATTTTCCAAGCACACACATTTATAACCCTTAAACTATATTCAACAATATCAATAAAAAAACTTCAACTTTCCTTAAACTTTTGGATAAACATTAGATTTTAGACCAGTTTAACCCTTCTAATTTTATAAACATTATTTCCAGTTTTAAGAAACCACCAACATATGCAGACAGAGCAACAACGAAAGAACCCTCACATTTAACAATCAAGAATAGACACTTCTAGGGGGCTTACTTAGAAGCATACAAGGATTTGACAAGTTTGCAACTTAATTTCAACTTTATCAAGACCCATAAAAGTAAGACATATAACCATTAACACACACTGTTCATTACAATTTGCAAGGTTCAACATCCACCTCATGTTAATTAGATCTGTTAGCAAGAAGGAAACCTCATGCACATCTAGCAAGCCTAATTTGAGAAAACAAAAAACAATTTTAAAGACCTATGCCTAGATTTATCCAATTTGGACAGAGAATTTTCAAAACCACAAGCTTTTCAAAAAAGCCTTTTTTTAAGGACACCAAGCTTCCATTCAAATGTAAGCAAACGCCACTTCCTCAACATTACATGACCAATTGTAGCACATTTTAGGTGAGATTGTATGAGCTCATACATGAACAGATTTAGAACATTAACAACCCATGTCATGTATGGTTTAGACAAAGTTAACTCAATTAATTTTCCAACAAATTTCTGATATTCAGTAACATTTATCAACACAAGACCATTAACACCTTTATAACCTTTTTGCTTATAACCACACTGGGATCAACAGGTATAAGAACAAGTTTCCTTTCTAATAACCCATAATCAGCCAGGAGATCTAAACAATCTTTTCTTTGATTTAAAATTATGCCACCTTGAAAATTAACCACTTTAGTTCCCAACCAAAACCATACTGGCTTTATCAATGGGTCTTTTGATTTAACAACCGATTTAGATGATCAACTCAGACAGATTTGATATTTCAAAAAACACAGGTTTTACAACCAAGAACATATAACAACACTTTTACAAAGAATCTCTAACTTCCTTTTAGAAGAGGGAGAACTAAACCAAACCAGAAGACTTAAAGGGAACTATATTTTCATAAAATTTATATCTCTAGAAAATATGAATTGCCCTTTTCTAAGACTATATTACTTGTTGTTGGGAAAAAACTCTCTAAACAATACTCACAGGATTTACCGTAACTATATCTTTATTAATAATCTTTGAAATACACAATTTACAATCTTTACAATGCTTCATATTTATAATAATCTAAGAGGTGCGTGTGAATAGTTGCAACTCTTCATGAAACCTTTTCGTAAGGTTGTGTCTTTTCGTGAATAGACACACCTCTTCGGTTTATCTAAATGCTATTCTAGTCCCTTACACTTTAAATAATTACATATTTAACTCTAAACTATTACATAATCAAGATTAAACTAACATTCTCCCCCTTAATCTTGATTGTTCTTCAAGTCTTCAATCTTCTGTTCTTCTGTTTGTCTTCAACACTTGCATCTTCTTGCTCGTGTAATCTCAATCTTGCAACACTTGCATCTTCTTGCTTGTGCAATCTCAATCTTGTTAGGTTCTCTAACTGTCTTTGCATTTGTGTCTCAAATGCTGTCTCTCTATCTGTATTTGATTTTGCTGAATCAAATCTTCGGTTTCTCTAACCTACTTTAAGAAAAATGATCTACTCTCGATCAATTCTTCTTTGAATCTCTCCTTTTAAGAAAAACGATCTACTCTTGATCAGTTTTTCTTTGATTGATCTACTCTTGATCAATCATGCTCTCTTTGGTCTAATCTCGACCTTGTCTACTCTCTATCTCTCTCTGTTTCTTGTTATTGATCTACTCTCGATCAATAACTCTTTCTGTCTTTCTCTATCTCTATCTTTCTTATTTTGTTATTGATCTACTCGTGATCAATAACTCTTTCTCTTTCTCCTTTTCTTTTTCTTTTTTCTCTTTCTTGAACTCTGGTCTATTTCTGTATCTATACTTTTCTCTCCCATCATACTCTTTAATTTGGTATTCTGCTAACCAATATAAATCTAATAACAATTCAACTTAACTTTTCTGTCTAACCACAATTATTTTTCTAACAATTCAACGTTTCCTTAACGTGAATTATAACTAGCACATATCAATCTTTAATTTATTTTTCTAATAAATTAAAGTCTATTAAAATGAAAAGAAAAAACCTGGTGGGCTTTTCTTATTTCTTGGGCTTCTTTCTTTTAAACTGGTACTTGGGCTAATTTCTTGGGCTAATTTCTTGGGCCTGCTCTCTTTTCTTTAAACCCTCCTCCTTTGGGCCCTTTTTGGTGTATCTCTTTCACAAAAAAAATGTCTCTGCTGCTTCTCTTTGAATCGACGCTGGTATCTTCTCCTTTTCTTTTAACTGATTTTTCCTAATCGGTACAACCCCTCTCCTCTTGAACCGGTGCAACCCTGATGCTATGAATCGGTGCTATTATACCTCTGAAATGGTGCTATGTCTCCTCCTAATCGCTGCCTTGATGACGAATCGTTGTAACCCTCTCCTATCCTAATCGGCGTTGCTGGTTATGATTTTGTGTGACGGTTGCGATGGTGGTTCTGTGTGGCAACCGTTGGTTACGGGTTTCTGTCCGTGTCAATCACTGGTTCGATTCTATGGTGGCGATTGGTGGTTCTGGTGGTGGCAAGCGACGGTCCTTGTTTTGGCTTTATGACCGTGGGTTTCTGCGGTTGTGGCTTCTTCGAAAATCAGGTTTAACTTTCTGATTTTGGCTTCTATTGCTTTCGGTATGAGGCTTATACGTACTGGTATATCCCCTTTGACTGATTTCTAGGGTTTGCTATATCTATTTCTATATGTGCGATGGGGCTTACTGTCTTCTAATTAAAACTCGTTGCTTTGAGTTTTTTGCCTTCGGTTCTGTGGGGTTTTGCCTACTGTGATGAGAAATTTCTGATTTCTCTAATTGAATCTTGTCTAGATTCGTTGTCTCTTGAAATCAATCTGATTTTTTTGTTGGTGCCGGTTGGTGGTAGAATGCTTATGTGTTCTTCTGCCCCGTGTATCAATCTGGCAATCTCTTTTGCCAATCTCCTTAACGGTGATCTAATCACCGGGTGTATTTCTTGGATTGTTTCTGTCGGTAAATGATGAGAATTTCAGGATCTAATGACCTTGCTCTGATACCAAATGTTGGGAAAACTCTCTAAAAACAATCACAGGATTTACCGAAACTAATCTTTATTAATAATCTTGGAAATACACAATTTACAATCTTTACAATGCTTCATATTTATAATAATCTAAGAGGTGCGTGTGAATAGTTGCAACTCTTCATGAAACCTTTTCGTAAGGTTGTGTCTTTTCGTGAATAGACACACCTCTTCGGTTTATCTAAATGCTATTCTAGTCCCTTACACTTTAAATAATTACATATTTAACTCTAAACTATTACATAATCAAGATTAAACTAACACTTGTAAGCCAATTAGCACACACTTTTGAAACCTTGGTCAGAAAATTAATCATTTTATTATTTACAATATATGTATCGTTATCACTTATAAACACCTTAACCACTTTATTAAACCGAGTTTCCAACAGATTTTAAAAAAGAACACTAAAACTTTTCAATGACTTTCTTCTTTAGATATTAACAAAAAAAGACGAGGCCTTCGAGAAATCACCAATAATAGTAGTAAAAAAATATTTATGGCCTTCCTTACAAGTAACTTATAAGGACCCTAACCGAATTATACTTATGATCATACAATTAAAAAGGTTTCTTGGTTTCTTAGCTTGTTTAGCTAGATGACAAATTTCGCAAGGAGCCTCAAATCCATTATGTTTGATATTCAATTTACCTTTTAACAAACAATCATGAACAGCATGGTGACAAGCCTATTATGTCACAGATCACATGATTAAACACATAAATGCATACAATAGCCATTTAACATTTTTCTTGAACTGGAGACACAGTTACGTTCTACCCAAAAAAACATCCATCACATTAAACACCCTTTATCAGAACTAGTTATGAGATAATTTAGACCAAAAACAACAATAAAGCCCTTACTATAACTACCAGACCCAAACACAAATACTTTTTGGAGCACAATTAAAAAAATACATTTGATTTGGTAGTTTTTTTTTGTGAATAACTTAGACAGAGAAGGAGTCAAAACCAACACTATTTAAGCCAACAGTATGCCTAATTCATCCACATTGACACACTTCACACAATTATTGATCTAGAGAGATAACCAAAAGAACAAGTATCTAATAAAAGTGTTCACACATATTAGCGAGACAGGGCACAATACACCTTTCAATAGTACAACTACCAAACTAGTATAATTGTACGTAACAAGGCACTAGCCTTTCTTCTTCTTCTTCTTTTCCTTTTCTTTCATTTTTTTTTAAAAAAAAGTTGTCCAGTATATAATTCTTCTGAAATAGAATTTAAAATCCAAGATAAAACCACCGACACTGCATAAACAATATTCCAAAAATCCATCAATAAACCCAGTTTTATTATTATTATTTTCCTTTGTTTTGTAAGGCCAACTACATGAAACAATACCAAGATTTATGACAAACAAAATAAGATGAAAAAACATCTAATAAAACCAAAGAAAACCTCACAGAGAACAAGAACAACAAACATAAACAGCTAATAACCAACCGAGAAAACAGAATCACACAACACACAGTAAGGACAAACCAGAACACACACACAGAGATCAAGCCGTTATTGGCAGGATTCCACGAACGTTCAAACGTCAGGTCAAGGCAGGACAAGATCTCACACACCCAAACACCACCACAAACAAGAACACAGTTAACCAAACAACAAAAAACGTATCACAAAGGGAAAACTACAGACCCTCGTCTATAGGCCAAGTATGATCCTCAGGGGCAGTTGATTCCCGCAACCACGGAAACTCCCAAGAACAGGAACTTGCTACAACACGAGAGAGATAGAAAAAAACTTACAGTGTATTTCACAAAGGCGACGTAGGTTTAATAATAGCCAATCTGACCAAATGAGCATGGCAGCGGAAGAACAATCACAGTGCAACAGTTAGGGTTTTGAGGACAAACCCCACACAACGACGAGTCAACAAGAACAGTTCACCACAACGAAGCCAAGAAGCCTAGGGCGTAAAAACCCTAATAACCCAACGCAACCTGGCTCCGATACCATGATGAGAAATTGAAACCAGCCACAAGAACACAAACTAAGAACTAAAATATATTTCCAGAACCCTAATACAACCGGCCAAAGGCCAAACTAAAACATACAAAATAAAACTCACTACAACCCTCCGTGATCCAATTCACCAACAGGTGAAGAACCACTCACACAAACAAATACAACTGAAACTATAGATCTAAGATTGATCTTTACTGTAACATCCCTATTTTTCAATTATATGTAATTTGCAATTTTAAGGACTTAATTATTATGTTAATGGAATATTATATCAATTTAAGTTAAATTTTGATCATATTATCAGTTAAATAAGAAAATACGAAGTTGAGGGGTGTGTTATGCAAATGGGTCAAAAAGGGGAATAAAAGAAAGGAAACCCTTTCATTTCCACCATCTCCTTCTCTCTCTAACTCTCTCGATTCTCTCTCTTCCTCTCTAAAAACCCACCAAATTTCATTATCAAAAATCCGAAAATTGTTGGATTCAAGTGCTAAAATTCGGGATTCAAGTGATTTGGAAGGAACTATAAGCATTGCAACAAACGATTTAAGGTAATATTATTGAAACTTACGATTTTGATGGTTTTTGGTTCGGTTTTTGTGAAATCCGAATCATAGGATTTTGGTCCTAAATGTTAATGCATGTTGTATATTTTTGTTGCACAATTTCGGACCATACACAATTTCGGACCATACACAATTTCGGATCACCCATTTCGGATCAACCCAATTCGGACCAAGGACCCAATTTCGGACCATCTACAATTCGGACCATCCGAATTCGGATGTGGTCCAAAATCAGACCCAATTACACTTAATTTTCAGAATGTAAGTTTTAAGCAATTACTGACACAAAATCACTATTACACTTACTTTACAGATCATTGTGGTGTTATCAAAACACATTGATTCAGAGACAAGTCACACTATACCAATCACTATGAGTAACAGATTGTCATTCTAACATTTATTGTTTTTGCATTCATGTTTATATATTCAATGGCATGTTCACATTGTTCATATACATCATTTGGCACTCATGAATAAATTGTTGTTATGATGCACACTCGTACTTGACATGTAACACACATGTAGCCAGCGTTCATTTGAAAGTGCATCTATTTACATCATGCTTGCACTGCATGATCATTACTTCACAATCTGATGCGACCTGGACTGGGCTGACAGCAGGCCACTGTCGGGGACTGATCATCCCACTCGTTATCCCGTCAGGTTCGACACATCCCCGATCAGCATATTGAACTGCAACTCATGCTAGCAATGCATGGTTTACACATACATTGAGGCTTACACTGCCTGTTTTCACATTCATGGGGCTTACACTGCCCATGGTTAAGCATTGTTTGTAAAGAAATATTTGTTGTTTGCATAATCTGTTATCTCACTAAGCATTAGCTTACAGTTGACTCACAATGTTTTCAGGCAAAGGCAAAAGTGTAGCTGGACCTTCTACTTAAGCATTTCACTTCAATATCCCGGAGACTTTAGAAGCTATTGGTACTGTAATGTAATAGCTATGGGCTGCGATTTACTACTTCTAAAATGATTATGATGTTGTAATAGTTAGACTTAATCACTGTAGACATGTACTTTCATTGCTTTAGTGTGGAACTGCTTAATTCTGATTTAAGTATTCAATTTCAATTATAGTGTTAAATATTGAGTTGTTTGTTGATCCTGGTGATTTCTATTATAATATCAAAGCAAGAGGGCGTCACAGGTTTTGGTATCAGAGCATTAGTTTGAGGTTTCAAGTGTCCGCGAGGACTTGGACTCAAACTTAGGTTATGAAATTAGAATGAACTTCTAAGTAATGATCCGAACTAAGATAGGATTGACATGCACATGGGGACAAATAAAGGGTAACTGTAAGCACTTAGGACTTACAACCAAAATGTTCTAAATATAAATTGTTATATTTCAGAACATGTCAGGAGACGATATGACTTCTCAACAGATGTTCCAGATGATGCAAGCTCTCATGGAACAGAACAATGAGCTACAATCCAAACGAATGGCTGAGCAGGCTCAGTCATTTGCCGACCAATTAAGGGCCAGAGATGAGGCCGAAGCGAAGCGTAAGGCCGATAAACGAAAGAACAAGGAACAACAACAGGATGATCAAGAGGATAGGCAAGGAGACACTGGGTCTTCTAACAAGTCAAGGGGTTGCAGATTTAAGGACTTCAAAAGTAACGGAGCGGTTACTTTTGATGGAACTGGAGATGCCGTTACGGCATTGGAATGGATTACCACCACGGAGAGAACTTTCAGAATCAGCGACTGCGCTGATAAGGATATGGTCCGCTTTGCAACCGCTATGTTTGCAAGGGACGCAGTGATGTGGTGGGATGCAATGACACATGTGTTGACGATGGAGGTAGTGTCACACATGTCTTGGAGTGAATTCAAGGAAGTATTCGCTCAGCAATACTGTCCTACTGATGAGAAGCGCCGACTAGAGGCGAAATTTCTGAACCTGACTCAAGGAACAAAGACGGTTACACAATATGTCGTTGAGTTCACCCGACTAAGCCTGTTCGCACCACATCAAGTCAACACAGAAGAAAGGAAGATAGCCAGCCCGGTTTGAGGCCAGATTAGACTATGAAATTCGCCGAACCATGAGTGGGGTTCGGTATACAACTTTTGCCGGTTTACTGGAGGCTGCTCGAAATGTGGAGCAGATCGTTCTGTTATCAGGTTATGTCATCGGTTCAGCCGCCGCAGCACCGACTCAACCGTCGCCGCCAAAAAGGCAGCGGGAGTCTGGATCATCCCGATTCTCTCCTTAATCCATCAACAATCTTCATCACCCAAGAAGGGAAGGGCCTTTTCGGCCAGTTCTGAAATGAGAGACTGCAGGCGATGCAGAAAAGCGCACTCTGGGGAGTGCAAGACTCAAGACATGTATTGTTTCTGCTGTGGGCAGAAAGGCCATCACTGGGAGCATTGTCCTCGAAAAGACGATGCATGCTACTACTGCCACAGACTTGGCCATTTTGCAAGGGATTGCCCGAAACCCCCACGAGATCAAAGCGTTCAGCAATCAACGGCAAGATCTTCTGCAGCATCCACTGCTCGCAAGGATCAATCTCAAAGGGCTCCAACAAGGGCATTCCAAATCACAGCTGAAGAAGCAAAGGATGACCCGGAGGTGGTCACTGGTACGTTCTATGTTAACTCAATTCCTGCACGTACCTTGTTTGATTCCGGAGCAAATCGTTCGTTTGTCTCCACTACATTTGCTCGTCAATTCAATATGCCTACTTCGAAACTGCAATTTGTACTTGACATAGAGACTGCTAGCAACATGTTAGTTAAGGCAGACAAAGTATATAGGAACTGCACATTACTTGTAGAGGATGTAGTGTTCAATATAGATTTGATCCCTATGGAGTTCGGGGAATTTGATGTTATAGTAGGTATGGACAGGTTAGTTCACAATGAGGCCCAGATTGTATGCAAGAAGAGAATGATTAAGATTACTACTCCAGAGGGCCGAGACATATGCATTTATGGTGATAGACACAAAGGCGACCTATGCCTTATTTCAATTGCAAAAGCCCGAAAGCATGTTGCCAAGGGTTGTTCAGCTTACTTAGCCTACGCTGTCAATGCAAAGGCTGAAGTTCAATCTCCTTCTACTGTTCCAGTTGTTTCTGAGTTTCTAGATGTCTTTCCAGAAGATATCTCGGGATTGCCACCTGATCGTCAAGTGGAATTCCGCATCAATCTCATTCCTGGAGCTGCTCCAATAGCAAAGGCTCCTTACCGCTTAGCCCCTGCTGAAATGCAGGAAATGATGAAACAATTACAGGAGTTGCTCGATAAGGGTTTCATACGCCCAAGTTCATCTCCATGGGGCGCTCCTGTGTTGTTTGTTAAAAAGAAAGATGACACATTAGGTATGTGCATCGATTACCGCGAACTCAATAAAGTCACAATCAAAAACATGTACCCATTGCCCCGGATTGATGATCTCTTCGACCAATTACAAGGCGCAAGCTACTTCTCGAAGATTGATCTTCGTTCGGGTTATCATCAACTCAAAGTACACCCAGACGACATTCCAAAAACGGCTTTCAGAACTCGTTACGGACACTACGAGTTTCTGGTAATGTCATTCGGTCTCACAAATGCGCCGGCTGCTTTCATGGATCTCATGAATCGAGTCTGCCGGCCAATGCTCGACAAATCTGTCATCGTGTTCATCGATGACATTCTCATCTATTCAAAGACCGAAGAGGATCATGCAGCACATCTGCGAGAATTGCTAGAGTTGCTGCGTAAAGAGCGACTTTATGCCAAATTCTCGAAATGTGAATTCTGGTTGAGGCAGGTACGTCTCAACATCCCAAACAATTCATTGATCCTTACATTCACTTATGAACTCTTTGTTAACTTGTACCTACTTAATATTCAATTCAGATCCAATTCTTGGGGCACGTGATATCTGGTGCTGGGATTGCTGTTGATCCTGCAAAGATCGAAGCTATCCAGAACTGGGAATCACCTCGCAACGCCTCTGAGATTCACAGTTTCTTGGGATTGGCTGGTTACTACCGCCGATTCATCAAGGACTTCTCCAAAATCGTCGTTCCGCTTACAAAGCTTACTCGCAAGAACGCAACCTTCTTTTGGAAAGAAGAACAACAAGTGGCGTTTGACAAACTGAAGAATTTGCTAAGTGAAGCACCAGTGTTAGCCCTGCCTGAAGGGAACGAAGACTTTGTGGTTTACACGGATGCATCAGGCATGGGTTTGGGAGCGGTATTAATGCAAAGAGGAAATGTCATAGCATATGCTTCCAGACAGCTCAAACCGCACGAGAAAGACTACTCTACTCATCACCTAGAGCTAACTGCTGTGACTTTCGCTCTCAAATTATAGAGGCACTACTTGTAGGGAACCAAGTGTCAGCTCTTCACCGACCACAAGAGTTTGAAGTACATATTCAGTCAGAAGGACTTGAATATGAGGCAAAGAAGGTCAATGGAGCTGATCAAAGATTACGACTGTGAGATTCTCTATCATCCAGGGAAAGCCAACGTAGTGGCTGATGCCCTAAGCAGAAAAGCCTATTGCAAGGCGTATTGTTATGCCTTGACTTCCACAATACTGACATCAACGATCATAGACGATGTAAGGGCTGCTCAGTTGCAGGCCTTAAAGGAGGAGAATGTAAAGCATGAAGATGTCAGAATTCAGATACCTTTAATGCAAGATGATGGAACCGGACTGAAGGGTGTTTACGGCAGAGTTTGGGTTCCTAAGTTCGGGGACATGCGAGATGTAATTCTTGCGGAAGCTCATCAATCTAAGTTCTCAATTCACCCTGGAAGCACAAAAATGTACAACGACTTGAAAGCAGATTTCTGGTGGCCAGGGTTGAAAAGAGACGTTGGACAATTTGTGGAAAAATGTAGAACATGCAGATTAGTCAAAGCAGAACACCAACAGCCCTATGGTAGTATGCAACCTCTTCCTATCCCAGAATGGAAGTGGGACCATATTACTATGGATTTCGTAACCAAGCTACCCAAAACACGTCGTCAACATGATGCCATTTGGGTCATTGTTGACCGTCTGACAAAATCTGCGCACTTCATTCCAATCCGAGAAACCTACTCACTGGACCGTCTTGCCCAGATCTACGTAAACGAAATCGTCATTAGGCATGGTGTGCCTAAGTCTATTGTCTCTGACCGAGATAGTAGATTCACTTCCAACTTCTGGGCTGCTCTACAAAACGGTCTTGGTACTCGTATCGCAATGAGTACTGCCTATAGACCTCAATCTGATGGGCAGAGTGAAAGAACAATTCTAACTCTCGAAGACATGCTCAGAGCGTGTGTCATGGATTTGGGTGGTAACTGGGACGATCACCTCCCATTGGTTGAATTCTCCTACAACAATAGTTACCATTCCACTATCAAGATGGCACCGTTCGAGTTCCTGTATGGCAGAAAATGTAGGACTCCAACCTGTTGGAGGGAAACAGGAGAAACTCCTATCGCCAGACCAGCTTTGTTGCAAGAAACAAACGAAAAGATCCAACTCATTCGGCAATACATGAAAACGGCGCAAGATCGGCAAAAGAATTATCACGATCGCCGTCACAAAGCTATAGAGTTTCAAAAGGACGATTGGGTATACTTAAAGGTTTCTCCGATGAAAGGTGTCACGAGATTCGTTAAGCGAGGAAAGTTATCGCCTCGGTTCATAGGACCCTTCAAAATACTATAAAGAATTGGTAATCAGTCCTACCACTTGGACTTGCCGGAAGAATTATCAGGTGTTCACCCGGTATTTCATGTGGGCTACTTGAGAAAGAGTCTGGTGCCCGAGAGGGAACCATGGACTGACCATTCAGACATAAAGATTGACGAACGGCTAAGATTTGTGGATGAGCCGGAATGCATCTTGGAAACAAAAGTCAAGAAATTACGGAACAAAGAAATCAGGATGGTGCTGGTCAAGTGGAAGCATCATCGGGGAGCTAATCATACTTGGGAATCAGAAGAAGACATGAAGAACAAGTACCCAAGTTTGTTTAGCGCAGCATGACTTCGCGGACGAAGTATAGGCGTGGTGGAGCCCATGCTGTAACATCCCTATTTTTCAATTATATGTAATTTGCAATTTTAAGGACTTAATTATTATGTTAATGGAATATTATATCAATTTAAGTTAAATTTTGATCATATTATCAGTTAAATAAGAAAATACGAAGTTGAGGGGTGTGTTATGCAAATGGGTCAAAAAGGGGAATAAAAGAAAGGAAACCCTTTCATTTCCACCATCTCCTTCTCTCTCTAACTCTCTCGATTCTCTCTCTTCCTCTCTCTAAAAACCCACCAAATTTCATCATCAAAAATCCGAAAATTGTTGGATTCAAGTGCTAAAATTCGGGATTCAAGTGATTTGGAAGGAACTATAAGCATTGCAACAAACGATTTAAGGTAATATTCATTCAAACTTACGATTTTGATGGTTTTTGGTTCGGTTTTTGTGAAATCCGAATCATAGGATTTTGGTCCTAAATGTTAATGCATGTTGTATATTTTTGTTGCAATGTTAAAATCAAAGGTTGATAATGTAGTGTACCAAATTTCAGAATCAGATTCCACCTCTAAGTGTGATTTCTAGATTAGTGTGTGTTTTTAGTGTGTGTGTGTGTGTGTTCATCGAGACATGTAGAAAATGGACACAAATGGGTTGTTTTGGTACATAAGTGTTATGATATAAGTTGAAATAGTGTATTTAAGTTCATATCTGCAATTTTAGATACTCAAACATGCAAAAATGGTCAAAAACGTAAATCTGGAAAATATTGGAAATTTCACCAAGTATGAACTCGGTCCGGATCCATCCGAATTCGGATCCGTACCCAGTTCGGACCTACAGTGTTTCGGACCAACTACTATTTCGGGTCCATCCCAATCCGGACCCCAACCTATTTCGGACAAATCCCCATTTCGGACCATACACAATTTCGGATCACCCATTTCGGATCAACCCAATTCGGACCAAGGACCCAATTTCGGACCATCTACAATTCGGACCATCCGAATTCGGATGTGGTCCAAAATCAGACCCAATTACACTTAATTTTCAGAATGTAAGTTTTAAGCAATTACTGACACAAAATCACTATTACACTTACTTTACAGATCATTGTGGTGTTATCAAAACACATTGATTCAGAGACAAGTCACACTATACCAATCACTATGAGTAACAGATTGTCATTCTAACATTTATTGTTTTTGCATTCATGTTTATATATTCAATGGCATGTTCACATTGTTCATATACATCATTTGGCACTCATGAATAAATTGTTGTTATGATGCACACTCGTACTTGACATGTAACACACATGTAGCCAGCGTTCATTTGAAAGTGCATCTATTTACATCATGCTTGCACTGCATGATCATTACTTCACAATCTGATGCGACCTGGACTGGGGCTGACAGCAGGCCACTGTCGGGGACTGATCATCCCACTCGTTATCCCGTTAGGTTCGACACATCCCCGATCAGCATATTGAACTGCAAACCCATGCTAGCAATGCATGGTTTACACATACATTGAGGCTTACACTGCCTGTTTTCACATTCATGGGGCTTACACTGCCCATGGTTAAGCATTGTTTGTAAAGAAATATTTGTTGTTTGCATAATCTGTTATCTCACTAAGCATTAGCTTACAGTTGACTCACAATGTTTTCAGGCAAAGGCAAAAGTGTAGCTGGACCTTCTACTTAAGCATTTCACTTCAATATCCCGGAGACTTTAGAAGCTATTGGTACTGTAATGTAATAGCTATGGGCTGGGATTTACTACTTCTAAAATGATTATGATGTTGTAATAGTTAGACTTAATCACTGTAGACATGTACTTTCATTGCTTTAGTATGGAACTGCTTAATTCTGATTTAAGTATTCAATTTCAATTATAGTGTTAAATATTGAGTTGTTTGTTGATCCTGGTGATTTCTATTATAATATCAAAGCAAGAGGGCGTCACATTTACACAAACCCTAAGAGAAAAATATACAGACTAATAACAATGAAGTAGAACAATTACAGACGAAAAAGTAAAGCTCTCAACAATTCATCTCCAACAGGAGATGAATGTTTCACACTCACTAAAATAGAATTTTAACCTAACGAATCTAAACCAAAACCAACATAAACCCTAACTTTCTTTAGGTATATAGAAGGAGAACAAGAAGAGTCAAAAACCAACCTGGGAAAAATTGATCGTCCATCTCTGCTAAGTGAATTCTTTATAAGAAGCCAAATATCAATATGTTTCACTTTTAACCCCTGCAGTTACTAAACTTACAACATAATATATACAAAAGAAATAAACTTGACACTTTTACCACAATTAACTTGCCATAACAAAATAAACACATTTTCAACATATATTGTCATGTAACAATCATCATAAAGCCCCTAATTATTCCGCATTGTCACTCTCTGTTGGCTTTCCCATCAGTCAGCTTTGTATATAAAGTTTCCATCTTTAGTCAACATTACTAACGAACAGGCACAAGTGATGTTTTCATGCTTATTAAACTATGATGCAGAGCACATAGTTTACAAGTCTTCTTAGCATGAATATTATTGCAACCAGAAGTGGCAAAGGATCAGCAAGCAAAAGCAACATGTATTTACCAGCAGGGGAAGGGAAATTCATTATAATTGTTACAAGAATCTTTCAGAACGTCATTAATACTGAGACAATAAGCGAAAATCATTAGCCATGAAATCTGATTTTGTTCAAACATTTCATCGAACACCTGGTGTTCATAATTGATGACAGAAATAATTACATAACAAGCAGAAAGAATTACATAATTTAGAAATACAAAGCAGAGACATATTGTTACAATAACCCTATTACCAGGCTTGCTTAAAGTTTGATCATTCGTATCATATAAAGGGCAATTAAGTAAAAGTAATGAATCACACACATGCCTCTATAAAGCTGCTCTCCTTATAAACTGCACCTCCAGGAACATCCACATCAAACCTTCAAATATCAAGATAAATCCCACAATCATGAACTAACGCAATACGTTAAAGAAACATGTTTTTAGATGCACTTTACAATCATTACCTAGTGCAAACCGCATTCAACAAATGCATAAAACGCTAACATATTTGATACAAAGAACACAATATCACTATCTATCACACTCAAATACAAGTTTGGGATAGATAGATAGGAAGAGGAAAAATTACAAAGGGATTGTAAGACTTCCAATAACGATAGCTGAATGATTGTAAACTGTCGTTCAAAACACAATCACAATTGAAGAGAGAAGACAAGTTGGGGTGAGTTTCCGAGAACCATCACTGAAGAAACGATATAGAGTTTCAGGAACTGAATTGAAATAGAAGCACAAGAAACCAACCTTAAACCATCTTCAACTTTGCAACCAATACACCAAAGCCAGTGATATTTTACCATTCATATAAAATTGCCATGAAGAGGAACCAAACAAATTCATAAAGAAAGAAACATTAATCATATACATGTAAAATTGCCTTCCATTGATCATTGAGACTCTGATAGTATAGTAATAGATAATAGATATCTATTAAATAGAAAAATGATTGGCGAGCGCACCTGCTGCTGCTACTTTCTCACAAAGCTCCTTCAGTGACTAATGGTACTGAATCAGGGTTTTTTCCGGTCATCTTCTGCAAAAACATGATGACGGCGGCATCCTTTGCTGCCGCAATCGATCTCTCGTTAAGTAACCGATCATGTTCTTGATTCATCTTCGCAAACTCTTACATGATGCCAATACATAAACAGTTCATAAACAAATCTCATACGTATGAGCAACAATTAGTCATGGGCGTAGATGAACGAATCATCAAAATCAAAATGCAAATAATTGCATCATCCAACCAACAATATTTTGAACCAATATTGACAGCAGGCTACAACCAATGAAAGAACAAATGTAGTAGCAAATATCGTGAAAACAACACTAAAGAAAATAGTCTACAAGGCCAAAAAGTCGAGGTTCGGCTTTCAAACAAAATAACCGGCGACGCTATTTAATCGAAATGGCCAAATTATGTATCAAAAATGTTTAAAGCTACTGTTCCATACCCAAAAAAGAAGCAGTAGACTAATATTTTGTATCCATATTTTTTAGCCTTGTTATTTTGACAAAAGCAATAGCGAACCAATTTTCGAACATATATACCTATGTAATATAGCTTTGAAACTTAGCGATATGAACCAGCGTAAGATACCAAAATCTAAAGAGACAGCTTCTCGATTAACCAGTATAAATCCTAACTTTGAACTATAGTGTATTTACAGAGAGAACAAAAGAAACAAAAAAAAAACACGATACTATCATGGTGTTGAAAAACTACTAAAAATGCTTCACACAACTTGTCAAAGCACAAACCTTGATGTTGTGGAGGCAAGTCTTGACAGTCCAAGCAATGGAGACACAAACTACTTTTTTAGATGACGTCTGGAGAAATTAATCTGCGAGAGATGAAAGAGGATGGTGTAAGATCTATGAGAGTATTGGTATGTTCAAAAGAAGATGTTTGAAGTAAGATAAATCCACATAATCTATGATTAAAAATCAGTGTTTGGTCTAGATGATGAGCGTATATAATGATAATGAAATCCAAATTATTGAAAAAGTGATAAATAATATATCAATTGAAATAGCAATGCTAATACGAAGAACCATGTATTCTACACTGCAGACATTAGCCAACACACAATAAATGAGAAAGTAGCAATCACGAGCATACTTGAACCCTACAAAATATCTTTGTTGACAATCAAACAATTACCTCGTCACATTGATCCTTCTTAGACATTTTCTTTTCTATTTGAGATGGATCATCTATAACTTTCTGTTGAAACACAACATATAGGAACTCCATTCAAATCCACATATGACATATAACCACATTTTGATTACTAAAATATCATAAATATCTAGCAAATTTGTAGCCCTCAAAAAATGAATTGGGCTCCTATAATGATCAGTCAAGTAGTTAATACGACCAATTACCGTGTGGATGGTCACTAATATATGAGGTGGCACGAATTCAAAGCTCGGGTTAATTGGCATGCTTCACTTTGCTGTTATGGCATCATTATCTGTACATCATGCATTAATGTATTGTACATGTTGCATTACAGCTTGCAGTTTAGAGCTTTTGGTATGTATACATCTCTTGGTCTTGAACTACCATAAAATCAACCTATTTCTTTAAAGGAAAAAGTGTAGTTGTCTTAAGTTTAATTGTTGACAAATCAATTAGGAAGCTAAACTTCAAAAAACTAATATAAAATACATTAAGATTTCTAACGCCATCAAAGACTCTAAGCAAAGATGCTTCATTGATCCAAATTAGACCATTTGTTAGACATGTCCTTGCATGGATTTTTATTAATGTTAAATCACAATGATCAATCTATCATCCTCTCTTAAAATATTGTACCATGTTTTGTTAATACAAAACCTTGTAACAAATTAAAGGTGAGCTGAATGTAAAATAATATTGTGAATGATTAACCTTTTCATCAAGACAATACATCAAATAACAGCACACTTACAACAACTTAAGATGACAAAGAATTATAATGAAGTGAATAAATAATCATCCACAATGTTCACTAAGTTTACTCAATAGCGATATGACATGTCAAACAAAGAAGAGTTTGAAAAACTTAACAGACAAAAGAACCCTCTAAAGAGAACTATTTACCAATAATGCACGATAAACCCCATTTGAAACCTTACAATTAAATCTCTTCAATCTAATGCACTAACGAATCAGTTTAATTAAATTGAACAATAAAGTTACCTGGAAAAGATACGGTTTGCAACCATCACACAGAAGCCAATTCGTATGAGCTAACAGTCATAAGTTCTTCTGCAGCGTATAGGCAATTAATCATCATATATAAAAGAAAACCATATTGATTTGTAATGAATTCAACCTAAGAAGCAATTATTAAAAATTGAAAGACTGGTCATGGATAATGTAATCATAAGATGGAAATAATGGATACTTAAATTAACTTGTTGCAATGGTAGGCATAAGATAATATAAGACATAGACCACTTTCATGTAATCCTAGACAAATACTAATATTTCAATTAATTATAGATTAGAAAAGAAACAAATAGAATAAACATTTTCCAGCATTCTTTTGATACACATAAATCAATCACAAAACCTTGAAATTAATACTCAAAGATCAATGAGGAGTGCAATTGAGCCTGATGTTAAAGACATGGACAAGAAAGAACAAACGTCAAGAGAATTGGACAGAGGAATCATAGTCCCTGGTGAAAAGAAAAAAACAATAATAGGGGCTGAAAATCAGATACATGAACCTTGAAATTAATACTCAAAGATCAATGAGGAGTGCAATTGAGCCTGATGTTAAAGATATGGACAAGAAAGAACAAAAGAAGCTTTAGTGAGTAGTGCTCTCTCTGTATAATCCCTGCCTTCAATTTTAATAGAACATCAGCATCAGATTGAGTGAGCAGTGACCATAATTGAAGGTATGATCAATGATTTGCCAAACTACACAATTCATGCGTGGGATTGGAACAGTAATTTCACTCAAACATTTTCCCAAACACTTGGCAGGTAAGTAAAGTGTAAGACACTTAGTTGTGATGCGGGTATTCTCGATTCCTCCACCTGTTGGTCTGAATTGATCTGAATTGAAGCCTCCACCTGTTGAATTGGAACCAATTGACAATTGTTAGCAGATTGCCAAAAACATGAAATTTTTTTGATGTTAACGATAGGGAAGAGGAAGAATCAAATTAATCAAAAACATGTATATAGAAAGGTCAATTCTGAACAAACCCCAAATCAATCACTCAGAATACGTTAATCAAACGGTAGCCCAGAAAATCAGTTTGAAAAACGCCCAAAAAAATACCCAACTGGAACACAGACAATCGAAAGAAGCAAAATAGAGATGGAACCCAGAAGAAGAAGAAGAGGTAATCGGAAACTTTGAAACATACCAGAATCCCAGTTCTGTAGCAATGAAAATCATAGCAGATTGTGGCAGTGGATATCAAAGCAGAAGCCATCAGGAATCACAAGAACGTGGGGATGAGAAAATAGGATGTAAAAATTAGAAACGTACCTGGCCTAGAGGACGAAGACGCAATGGAAGGTCTGAGGATTGTCAAAAAATCGTAGGTCCGAGGATTGGAACTCAATCGAAGGTTAAGAATTGAAAATTGGATGGTAGGATTGAAGTCGCAGTGGTAATCAGAGGAGAAGCAAATGAAAGAAGCAGTGACGAGGAGCAAGAAGAACGTGGGAGGGAAATTAGGGAGGGAACAGGTGTCGTATTTTAACTGGATTTGTTATGAATTTTCAACATTAACTTGCTATGTGGAACGTAACTGTTTTTGCTGCTTTATTATATAGTAATATAATATAATATAAGTAATATAATAAGTAATATAGTAATAAATATATATATATATATATATATATATATATATATATATATATATATATATATATATTAGTTTATTACCCGCGTATTACGCGGATATTTTTAATATATATAAAATATGATGAATTAAAAGGTAAAGGTATAAATATTGTTTTTTTAACAAAAAGTATATAAGAATGATATTATTATTTATTATAACCTTTTAATTTTATATATTTCCAACTATATATGAATAGTAATTATTTTCTTATATTTTTTTAAAACTTTTATTATAATTAATAAGTTAGTAGAATATTAGATTTTATTTAATTTGATTTGAATTCAAAAGTAGATTATATTAGATTTGGATAGATTTAATTTAAATTTCTTTATTGTTTTTAAAATCTATAAATGACACGTGTCGATTCATAATGATAACACGTGGCTTCACAAGAATTGAGTATAGTTACTCTTTTAATAGTATATATATATATATATATATAGGGATGGGATCCATTGTGAACAAGTTATTCGTTGTGCACGTTGTGAACAAATAAAAAAAATACATATAATCATTCATATATATCAATAAGTGTTTGTAATATGATTCATATGATTCAAAAGGTTCATAGAAGTGTCTATTTAAGATTCAGAACATTCAAAAGGTTCATAGTACGTAGTTTTTATAACAAGATGCACAAGATGCATAGGATGCAACAAGATTCATAAGATTCGACAAATTCATAGGATTCAATAAGATCCAAAGGATCCAATAGTATTAATAGGTTAATAGAAGAGTCCAGTACTATTTTCAACAAGATTCATAAGATTCAGAAGCTATTTTATGGTTGTTCACAACGTGCACAACGAATAAAGTGTTCATAAAAGATCCTTAGTCTATATATATATATATATATATATATATATATATATATATATATATATATATATATATATATATATATATATATATATATATATATATATATATATATATATATGTATATATATATAATTTGTAAATGGGCTTGCCTAATGCAAAGTTTTAATATGGCCAACCATGTTTGGTTGAGTTTTTTTTTTTAATTTAAAATTTCATAATGTGTTGGGTTTTTATTTTAAATTTAAAATTTCATAACACACCCTTATCTTAGTGTAATCTTTTATTTACCTCCTTTTATATGAATGAATTTTTGTTTAGTCCTCTTTTAACATTTATTATTACAATATTTTCTTATACACTTAAAATTATGATTTTAATTATACATATGTTTGGAGTTGTCTTTTGAAACTATTATGTTGTTTTTAATTGTATGAAAAAGACTTTATCATTCAAATGCACAATACAAGATTCTAATAAAATTGCTTTACATTTAAAATGTAACTAAGTAATATTTAGATTTTTTTCATCAAATATGATCATTTTTAGCATTGAACATTACTATTATAACGTTGGTAGACTCTAATCGATGTATTGGAGACATTACCATTATAACTTTATTTGATTTAATCGTAAAACTAACAAATTAATTTGGCGATTAAACCTATTTCAATGTCAATATTTCAAATTATGGTTATGAATATTTAATTATTCAATTTGGGTTCCGATCCGATTTAATAAGACTTGTAATTTTAACACTGCAAAATCTAGAAACCAATGATAGGACCTAACTAACAGTATTATTTGGCTTGCGTTTTGGATATATATCATCTTTACAATTTCACTCTTCGATTCTGATTCAGTTGTGTTTCGTTATTTGAATTGTTTGAAAACTATTTATTCATTTATTTTTTAGGGAGAATTTCATATATGTCCCTCTAAAACTGCAAAATATCATATATACCCAAGCCAAAAAAAGAATTTCATATATATCCTTCTAAAACTTCATAATATCATATTTACCCAATTTAAAACATTAATATCATATATACCCTTTCAAACTTTTAAATATATCAAATATATCCAAATTATTTATTTATCTTTTTTATTACTTTAAAACTCATAATAAATATTCATGGATAAAGAAATGACCAATCTACCCTTTTTATTTCTTAAACTCCATAATATCATATTTATCCAATTGAAAACTTTAATATCATATATACCCTTTTAAACTTTTAAATATATCAAATATATCCAAATTATATATTTATGATCTTTTATTACTTTAAGATATCAAATCTTTTAAAATATATTGATAAATAATTCCGTCAAGAAATAAAAGATTTGATATCTTAAAGTAATAAAAGATCATAAATATATAATTTGGATATATTTGATATATTTAAAAGTTTAAAAGGGTATATATGATATTAAAGTTTTCAATTGGATAAATATGATATTATGAAGTTTAAGAAATAAAAAGGGTAGATTGGCCATTTCTTTATCCATGAATATTTATTATGAGTTTTAAAGTAATAAAAAAGAATAAATAAATAATTTGGATATATTTGATATATTTAAAAGTTTGAAAGGGTATATATGATATTAATGTTTTAAATTGGGTAAATATGATATTATGAAGTTTTAGAAGGATATATATGAAATTCTTTTTTTGGCTTGGGTATATATGATATTTTGCAGTTTTAGAGGGACATATATGAAATTCTCCCTATTTTTTATATTTATTTTTGTAATTAATATTTTAGACCCTGCAGCAACGCACGGGTCTTCAATAATTCGTTCTATAACATATTATAGAAGTTATAAGAAAAGAAAAAAGATATAAAACTAAAATTGTATGTAATAGAAATATCAATAATTGAATGTATGTAAAATAACACCTGGAAATAAAAAGACATTTAGTATAAAATAGATTCATGTTGCATATTGAGTGTGACTGTGTGAGTAACTTTGTAGTAAAAACTAAAACGGGTGGACTATATGGATTGGGTGTAATTTATGAAACTTTAAGCAATTCATTTATGATTTAGTCTTAAAACTCCTCCATGTCATGTTTGGGTAAAAAATAAAAACTAAGGCAACGTTTGATTCACAACATGTTTATTCCTGGAATGGACTGTCAAGGAATGGATTCTAGAAGGAATGAAATCTGTCTAAATCCAAATACTGTAGCGTGTTTGATTGACATGAAAGTAACGAAATTCAGATTCAATTCATTCGTTGTTTTCTGGTTGTATATAAATTTGTCAAAAGAATTGGAGTATGATTGTGACAAATGACCAAAATATATTACTAATATATTTTTTTTTAATTATTGATAAAAATATTTTAAATGTATACTTTTTTTTGTTTTTTTCTTCATAAAACAAGTAGGGTGAGTGTGTATAATGTAAGGGTAGGAAGAGATGTAATATGTTTGATAGGAGTGTGTTGATGGTAGGATAGGGTAGGAAGTGAAGTTGGCGTAGAGATAAGATATGGTACGGTGGATATATAATGGTGGAAAATGATGTGGTAATTTTGATGGATGAGTAGATTGGTGGTAGGGTAGGATGAGAGAAAAGATGTGGTAAATTTGATGGGTGGGTAGATTGGTGGTAGGGTAAGGTGGTTGGGGTATGGGTGGGACAGGTTCTTGAGTTGAGGTGGATATCGTATGGCAGGATATGATAGGGGGTGTATGTATAAAAGGGTGAGAAAAGAAGTAACTTTAATGTTTTGGTAAATTGGTGGTATGGTAATGTGGTTAGGGTATAAGCAGAGTGAGGTGAGGTGGGATACGGCACGTGTGGTAGGATTATTGTAATATAAGAGTGAAAATAGATATGATAAGTTTGATGAGATGGGTGGGGTGGGGGTGAGATATGATGGGTGGCGTAAGGTGGGGTGGGGTGGATAAGGTATATGTAGGGTAAGTGGGGTTGAGTTGGGTGAGATGGGTAGGGTATGGTAGGGTGGGGCGGGTGGCGTAGGGTGGGGTAGATAAGGTATATGTATGGTACGTGGGGTTGGGTTGAGTTGTAGGCATGGCAACGGGGCGGGTATGACCGGGGATTTCATTTCCCGTCCCCGCCCCCATCCCTATCGGGTATTGACTTCTCTTCCCCATCCCTAGCCCCATCGGGTTTCGGGGATTCCCGTCGGGTTTGTGTTTTCTCTCAAATCTGTTGAAGCTGAGCTTCTGAATAGCAGATTAAGTTCTGTTGAGGTACGGAGTACTTCTGAATAGCAGAACATATCCACCCATCAAAAAACTCATCACCATAACAAAAATAATAAAATCACCATCAACGTAGAAGAATCATACAACGAGGGTCAACAATCTCCATCAAATATAAAAATACAACGACCACCAAGGTACACCTATAATTGTCATCATCTTTTTTAATCCATCGTAACATGCCATCATACAATAAATACTCACTAGAAGCACAACCATCCACTAAAATATAAACCAACGTAAATACTATATAAATACTAGTAGCCTACAACATTCATCCATTTGAATTAAATTTACAACAACATATTATAATTAAAATTGAAAGATCCATCTCCATCCACTAAAACCAAAAATCTCTAGACAATTGAAATAACAATGATCATCTCCAACATATGTCATAAATATTTCACCATTTCTAAATAACCATCACATCTAAAACACTTGTCACAAATACTAATATCCATCCACCTAGCATAAAAATCCATCTAGACAAATTTTTTTTATAAAATCCACCTAGACTAAAATATGGTATCAGAGCCTCGTAACAATTTTTTTAACAAACTCAGTATTATATAAATAAAATCAGTATTATATAAAAATCTAGATATATAAAAAAATATAAATTCATATATAAAAAATAAAATGTCATCATCTTACCAATAGTAAAAATGAAGCAATTATAGTAACTGAACAAGAAAACGAATCAGGATACATATTATATACAATTATTAACCAAAACGCAATTAGAAAAACTCATTTTACACTTTCAGAAAAACATAATTTTAAATATGATAGTTTTAAAAATATGATCTCTAGAAAAAATATAATTTACTACGGAAAATTATCCGGAGAATAAGTAATACCAGTAGAAGCAACAATTGGAAACGTAATAGTTCCTATAATTAACAAATATCAATTATGAAAAAGACTTGAGTCAATAAAATAAAAGGATAGAGTAAAAATAGCATATATTCATATATCAACAATCCAAGTAATTTTAAAAAGCACATATGTAGATAGCGATACACCAATAGAATTAGAAATAAGAGATAACCGAATGATTAATGAAGACGAAAGTATAATTGCAAAAGGAAAAGGAAATTTAATTGAAGGAAAAATAAAATTTGACATCAATATACAACTAGCTTTAAGTCTAAAAGATAGAAATCTAGATAATACTATCGTAATAAGATATAGATTATTAAAAATGCAGTTTATGGAAAAAGGATTTCATCAATTTAGTATTACATATCAAATAAATTATGCATTAACAAACTCACATCATAGCATTACGTTTAAAACAGAAGATAGAATTGTATAGATAAACGTTTTAGACCACTTCTTTTCTTAGAACAACCAAAACAAATAGGTAACCAAAGATATTATAATAATGTTATATCCACACCATTATTAAGAAGAAATTCTATAGATCTAGCTTATATACCAACAGAAACTCCAAGAATGTCAACTAGCGAACCAAATTTAACGAAAGAAGAAGAAATAAAAAATTTACAAGAAATGATTAAAAGATTAGATATTCGAATTTAAAAAAAATGGCTACTATAGAAAATTTAATAATAGAATGTCAAGAAAGTATTAGTATCGAAAATTTACATACAATAGATTAAAATATTTCAACAATAACACACACAAAACCGTTTATCCCTTTTAAAAATTATATAGTAGAAATTCCACAAAATTAACCAAAAGGAACACCATATGGAATAGGATTAGAAGAACAAATAGAAAGACCATTAGGAGAAAAAATAGATCTAACAAATAAAACACTAAATAATACTACCGAAATATTAAGTTTAATAGCATTAAAACAACTACCCGAATTATTAAATAAAATACATGAAGAACATCAACAAACAAGAAAAATGCTTCAACAAAAAGATAAATTGCTAGAAGAAATTAAAATTCAAATACAATATATTATCTACATGTACAATCAGTCAAATCATACTAATCAAATTACTGAAGTATTTCAACAAATGCAACAAATTATTAACACAGACAAAATACTAATAGAACCAAAAAAAGGAAATCAAAGCACTTATTATAAGACCTCCATTACGATGGTAGATTCAAGAATACAAGCCAGCTTAAATTACAAAACCATAAAAAGAATTAAAATTCAACGTCAAAGAGTTAAAAATTTCAAAGAAATAATCGAAAGTCTAGAAAAAAGACTAGAAAAAGTAAAAACAAAACAAAAACATCATCTCATATACACTCAAGAAAAAGAAGAACCACTAGAGTTCAAAATTAGAATATTAAAAATACATAAACAATTAGAAGAACAAAGTATGATTTTTTACACTAAAAAATTAACGGCAAGTACATGCTAATACAATGGATACAAAACTACAAAGTAAAAGCATTAAGCATTTAACATCATTATTAAAAAGAAAATATAAAGAAATAAATCGTTTGAGTAATGAAATAAAAATGTTAGAAAATCTAGAAAAATCACAAAATTATAATCGAAAAGTAGAATATAAAATTAACTTATTAAAACATAGAAGAAATTTGGAGTATGAATTAATTACTGTAATTTTAGGAAATATCACAGATGAACATGTTAATACCATGAGTGATGCTAGAATACAAATAAAAAATAACGAAAACGTCAAAAGATTAAAAGGATGTTATAAAGAATTAAAAAAAATAAATAAAGAACTAAAAATGCTTTATGCTGAAAAAGATATAAAATCAACACATTATCAAAGTCTATTATCATCTATTAGTCATCTAAAATACTTACAAAAGAATAGATATAAACAAGTAAAAATAATTTCGTCAAGAATATCATTTACGACATGTTAAAAAATGAATTTCGAAACATATAGTGATAAACAACTAGAACACATGATAAAAACCATGCAAGAAGACATAGATAAAAATTTTGATATATTTAATAGGTTAAAAATACATCTAGATAAGCATATAAAACAAAAAATTCGAGAAATAAATAACATACTAATTAAAAGAGACATAAAAACAAATAAAAATATCAAGATAATAAACTAAAATTTGACCCTTGAAAAAAGAAAGATATATATAAATGACTACTTTTTCAAGCATGAGACTTTTAAAAGTAAAAAAAAGCTGCAAATCCATGAAGTATCAAAAACGAAAGCATTAAAAGCTCTAAATGAGTAACCAAGTATCTAAAGGCTCTAAACGAGCATCCAAGCATTAACAATAAAAAGTACTTAGCACCAAGTGCAAAAGATCTTATTCAGGTTTATTAAAGGTTGACAAACAGATTACAAGAATGGAAGCAGTTATCAAACAAATTCAGCATCAACTAAAGCAGAAAAAAGAACAGATCCAAGCACCCGACAAGCAAAAAAGAAGCTCTTCTCAAAGAAGAAAGCGATCTGATGAAGTCTCTTGAAATAATAGCAGCAACTACAGCAATCCCGATCGAAGAAGATACCAAAACAGAAGTATCAACATCTGAAGCACCAACACCATCATCACCCATACCAAGTCTACCAGAAGATCTGCCATCATCAAAGAAAAAGTATTATGTTATCTTCAACGGACCACACAGAGGAATATATAAAGACCGGGGATTCTCACATATCAGGCAAAAATGTAACACATAAAAGTTACACGAGCCAAGAAGAAGCACAAAGAGCTTTTGACGAATCCTACAAAACAATAGCAAAAGGAAACGTCGAGAGATCATCCAACATGACGGTACTAAATACTCATCCCTTAGCAAAAATTAACTAAAGAATAAAAATTGAAAATATAATGACAACTCAACAAAAACAAGAATTAAAAAAAGCCAATATAACAAAGTTTTTGAAAGATATTGGGATAGTCTTGTGAATTATACACAATATCACTCTACTATGCAACTATACCCAATAAACAGAAAACCATTTGATAAAAGGGTTTTACCAAAAGCAATATTTCTCCCTGGAGCAGCACCACTAACACTAACAGAGCATGAGATTACTTTAATCATGGACTAATTGATACATTATATATCAACCCGACGTTGAACGAGATCGAAGAATTCCCACAAAGACTAATATTAACAATAAAGAACTACAAATAAAAAGTAGCAAAAGACAGAGAAATATTCCTCAAGATCTACGGAAGCTATCCAATTTTCGACTATAATCATGAAGTACTTGTCCCAGCAATATCTCTGATACAAATGAGAGCAAGTAATGAAAAATACCCAACAAGGGATGTACTAGAACCCACAACACCACAAATGGATCATTTGGTTAAAGCACTAGCCGACGTCTATCTCGGGTCTTCCAGATTAGGCAACGAAAAAGATCAAAAAGCAAGAATTAGAATAAATTATTGTAGTCCAACAATAATGATTTATTCTAATTTTAGCGAAGAAATAAATGAACCAGGATTAAATGTAATATCAAAATTTGAAGAACCATTTGAGAAGCTTACAGGATTTCTCGAACCATTACCGGATGAATTTAAAGAAGCACTATGCAAGGAGATATCACACGCTCCAAGACATCATTGCAAGTTCTGCAAAGAGAAAATGTAAAAGACGTAAGCAATATGTTTTGACACACGTCAGTGTTCTTGTAAAATAAGTGTCGACATATAAGACACACGTCTGTAATAATCTTTTTATTTTAGTATGTGTCAATAGGTCTAGTACGTGACTGTAATTTTCTTTTTATTTTAGTATGTGTCGTTAGAGTTTGCAATTGAAGCTGAGCTTCTGAATAGCAGATTAAGTTTTGTTGAGGTACAGAGTACTTCTGAATAGCAGAACATATCCACCCATCAAAAAACTCATCACCCTAACAAAAAATTATAATAAAACCACCATCAACGTAGAAGAATCATACAACGAGAATCAACAATCTCCATCAAATATAAAAATACAACGACCACCAAGGTACACCTATAATTGCCATCATCTTAATAAAATCCATCGTAATATGCCATCATACAATAAATACTTACTACAAATTATAGTTTTAAAAAGTATATATACATGTATATAAACTTTATAACAAATTATCTCAACATATTTAAATATATACATTGTTAAATAATAGTTTATAATACAATGAAAATAGTAAATATATATGTATAAAACTTATAAAAGTATAGAATAAATTACATAAATATAATAATTTATACTACGATATTAAATAGGACCGGATCGGAGTCGGGGATTAAAGTGTTTCCCATCCCCATCCCCGTTCAACTCGGGTTCGGGGAATCCCCGGTAAAGTCGGGGTCGAGTTTCGGGTTCCCCGTCGGGGTCGGACTTTTTTGCCAAGCCTATTGAGTTAGGTTGGGTCGGGTCGATATGGTAGATATAAGGAAATGTTAATGAATGAAAAATAAATTTCATTAATTTTACCTATGGAATCCACGTTCCTTGAAAAAGAAGAATTTTTTTTAAATATGGAATAATCATTCCATTTTTTAACAACAAACAACCCATCAGAATGGAAAATTCATTCCTTTTCCATTAGATTCCATCAGATTTTGCGAATCAAACGCCCCCAAAATATAATCAAAGTACTGTTCACAGTACTTTCATCACGTTTTTAAATTAAGAAAATTATGTAAAAACCAATATACTTTCAGTAATTTTCAAACAAGTTATTGCATAAAAAATGTTTTTGTAAATCCTCAACTTGAAAATGTTTTTGTAAAATCAATGTACAAAAACTGTTTCCAGTCTTTTTAACTTAACAAAATCTTATGAAAAATTCCTATAATAATCCCATTAAAAATATAATTCGTAAAAAATTGCAAGTTGAGAGAATTTTATGAAAACGTTTTTATTATAAGAAAATATTAAAAAAAAAAATCAAAAGTACGTTGGTTTTTACATTATTTTCCCTTTTTCATTATAGTATTAAATATTCATAAACTCGTATATTCTTATAAAGAAATAAAAATTAAATCCTAATTATAAAAGGGCAAATTGTTAATGCCAATGTCTGCGTGTCAAAATAACATTACCAACATTGTAGCTGACGTCATAAGTTATCATAAGGCCACACCGATAAGCTTCAACAAATAAGTATGCAAATCAAAATTTATATGAGATACTATTAGTGGAAGGATTTAACTTGTCACTGGTCTAATAAACCATGTATTACATGTGTTGAGTCAAAAAATATTTTATAAAATTATAATTATATTTTAATAATAAATATTAACTGTTTATTAAACAAATTGAAGTTGATCGGTACCTAAATGTAATATTTGATATATTCATGAATTAAATTGTCAAGAATTGATAATTAAAGTGTTATATTGATCATTGCTTAACTAGTTTATGAACCCATGTATAACGTGGATAATTTTTAATAAATAATTGGTTACATAAAATGTATGTAAACTAAATCAAACCACATAAATATTAAAATATAAATATTTGTCATAGATATTATTTATCAATATTTCTAAATATTCGTGAATAGTAAACTAAATCAAACCACATAAATATTAAAGTATAATTATTTGTCATAGATAATATATCAGTATTTCTAAATATGCAATTAAAATTAAATTAAGGGTGGTTCACCAAGTTTGACTATTAATTTTGACTCTTTTAATATTAAATGTATATGCAGTGTTATATATACAATATATAGTATTACATCGGTGTTGAATATAAGATATAAACTGTTACTTCAACATTGAATGATCTCGATAAAATATATTGAATGGTTGTTTGGGTAAAAAAACTTTTACGAAAAATAAACACGTAAAATTTTTTCGAAAAAAATATATCATGACTGGTCTCGTTTTAAAAATTATAAATTTCTCGTTTTTATGGTATACTTTTTTTGATTTAAATATTCATTATATTAATGTTATTTTAATTTAAAAAATAATTTTTTTTTGCTAATGTCAATATTTTTGCTATTACCAATTTTTTTCATTTTTACCCTTCAAGAAATTAAAAAATCAATAATACCAATTTTTTTCCACAAATTCCACACTTGATCATTTTAATTACCATTAGATTAATATAATTTTTGGACGATATTAGTTCTACAGTTCTACACTAATTTTAGGTTCTGCAATGACCCCGTCTATGTATGTGTGTGTGTGTGTCTATATATATATATATATATATATATATATATATATATATCCACACACACGCAGAGGACATCGCAAAACTAAAATTTGATGCAGAATTGCAGAACCAACATTAAAATTAAATAACATAAGAATTATTCATTTTTAAAACAAAAAAATTATTACATAAAAAGAAGAATTTTATCCTTTTTAAAACGTGAATAATAATTTTATATTTTTAAATTTTTTTTTTTTGAATATTCACCACTGAATCTTTGATATTGAATCGTCTGAATTTTATATATTCAACATCGAATCAACGTTATAAATTTGAACATTCCACTTCGAATACATATGGTTTTATTTTCTACACCAAATTTTAGGTTCTGCACTGATTTCAAATATATATATATATATATATATATATATATATATATATATATATATATATATATATATATATATATATATATATATATATGCGTGTGTGTGTAGCCCTGACAATTCGTGTATCCGTGTCATGTCTCGTGTCATACACGAATTTTATACGACACGAATTTGCTAAACATGTAGACGACACGAGAAACGTGTGTGGATATAAAACACGAACACGACACGTTCAAAATTTGTGCGACACGTGACACGACACGAAATTTAGTCGTGTCACATGAAGTACACGAAAACATGATTATTACACGAATACACGAAAACCAATCCAAGTATCCATCTCATAAAAATCATTATCCCTGTGAATTAAAACCCTAAAAAAGAAGAGACAAGAATAATTAGATGATATCATCAAGTAAAGGTACAAAAATCAATATATGGGAAAGAGAGTATTAGATCATAAAAGTTAGGCCACACTTGTAAATAAGGTATTATATGTCAAGTGTCAACACAAGAATGACAACTAGAAATAGAACATAAGTAAACTAAAAGGAAGAGAGGTGGAGCCGTCTAGGACCGGAGAGGAGTTGAGGAGGTCACCGGTGGAGCCATGGAGACGGAAGATGACTGTCGTAGTGTCGAAGCTTGAAGTGAGGTGGAGCCATCGAGGAACAAGAGGAGTCGTCGAGGACTGGAGAGGAGTCGTTCATGTGAGGTGTGGAGAATGGAGATGACTGTCGAGGATCGAAGAGGAGTCGTGGAGACTCGAAGTGAGGTGAAGCCGTTATGACCAGAGATCGAGGAGCCGTGGAGACTGGAGATGACTGTCGGGGACTCGGGGAGAGAAAGGGTCGAAGCTCGAAGTGAGGGCTGAGGATGCGTCGTCGAGTAGGTCACCGAGGTGTCGCCGTCGAGAGATGGTGACAGATGAGAGACTAAATAATAAGGAGAAGGGGGTGGGCTGACACTCTCTCATGCAAATAGGCAAAGTGGAGTAACTGGCCAACTCAAAAGACACAAACCTTAAATATATTTTAAAAAATTTGAAAACCCTGGGTAAATTAATTCGTGACAAATCCAAAATTTTTTAAAAATTTTAAAACCCTAGAAGATGGGTAAATTCATGTCAACATGTCATCGTGTGACACAATATGTATATGTGTCTTATACGTGTAAATACATGTAAATTCGTGTTTGACCCGTATAAGACACGAAACACGAATTCGTGTCGACACGAATTTACACAAAACATGAATTTTGAAAACCCATACACGGAAAACTTGTGTCGTATACGCAGTGGCGTAGCCAGAATTTCATTTTTGGGTGGGCCAAATTAGTTATTAGGAATCGGTATGCATTGAAAAATCTGAATATATATATATATATATATATAAAAGAGTATGTAGCTTTTGGATATATGGTATTAAGGGTATATCTTTGAATTTTAATAATAATAAATAATTACTAGGTATATATATTGGGTGCTACTTCATGCACCACACCTATATGTCTATAATTGGCTAAAATATCTCTTTTTTTGTAACTCATCATTATGGTTTATTTATTCACATCTCTTTGTCCAATCATAAGGTGAAAATTCATAGGTCAAAGGCATAGAGGTGGTGTTTAAGAAATTAGATATGGTGCAAGAAGAAATAGTCATATATATTATCATAAAAAGTATGATAAAAAAAGTAATTGTTGTTTATCTATATTTAGAAAGCATGAAAAATAATAATTTTATGACAAACAGTAATACAAATTCTGTATTTTTATTACAAATCTATATTTATGTATTAAATTTTATTTATGTATATTTTATAAAAAAACCATGTATAGACTAAAGATCTTTTGTGAACACTTTATTCGTTGTGAACATTATGAGAGACCATAAATAAATAAATAAATATATATATATATATATATATATATATATATATATATATATATATATATATATATATATATATATATATATATATATATATATATATATATATGAGAGAGTGAGTGAGTGGGTGGGGGTGGCCATGGCCCACCCTACTCCTAATGTGGCTACGCCACTGCGTATACGTGTCGTGTCTGTCGTGTTCCATATTGCTAGGTATATATATATATATATATATATATATATATATATATATATATATATATATATATCTATCTATAGATATATGTATACACACACACACAACTGATAACTTTTATGCATTGGAGAAGTTCGAGGAACTTTTAGACACCAGATAATCTACCTATGATGCACTAAAGACATTTATGAAATAATTGAACTATTACTAGTAGTGTACGCACGCAAAACGGCGACGACAAATAATAATATCACATGGTATATTATGTTCGTTCATGAGTAAAAAAATATAGTTCAAAATTGATGCTTTATTTATGTAAATGTTGCATCTTGAAGCCATTGAAAATGAAATGCATGATCAACTCATGGCCATGGAGAAGCAATTATAACTTTAATAAATGATACCTTATAAACCAAATCAGATTTAAATAAAAAAAGATTGTATGGTAACATTATAATCATCATACTCTGCTTCCAGATATTGGCATTAAACTTCTAAGATTTGCCTTGCACCGGCCCCTGCAAAATGAGCACCCATAAATCCAAAGTAAGTAAATTACAATCGTGATTTTGAAGAGATGCATAATTGATTTATCATGTGTTGTGATCGATG
>JAANYP010000889.1:141690-195307 GCA_020465985.1 Centrapalus pauciflorus
CACACACCATTTTTTTTTACACGAAAAAAATTTGAATTAAATTGGTTCGTCGTTTTTCCGTTTCATTAAATTGGAAGTCGGAATGGTTCATCATTTTTTATTATAAAACAAAAAAAATTTAGATTAGTCGGTTGTTTTTTACATTTGGTCAAATCGAAAATTGGAATGGTAATTTTTTTTCCGTCGAAAATACTTAAAAATAGATTTGATTGGTCGCTTTTTCCATTTGGTTAACCATTTCGTTGGAATAATTGAAATCGTTCTTCGTTTCAACTTTAAAAGTTTTCGCTCGAAAAAATAACGAACCATTTCGGTCTTCAATTTAATCAAATGGCAGAAACAACCGCTTAATCTAATTTCAAGCATTTTTTATTTGAAAAAAATATTTAACAACATCGATTTTTTGATTTAACCAAACGAAAAAACGACTAACCATATTAGTTTTATATACTTTTGCTCACAAAAAAATGATTAACTATATTAAATTTAAACGAATGGAAATAAAGTCAACTGATTTAACTTTAAATGTTTTCACTCAACGAGAAACTTTGATCTTTAATTTAATTGAACGTAAAAACAATTAATCAATCTATAAATTATCCGATAGAAAAAAAAGATAAATTATTTCACTTTTTAATTTTTTTTTTTTGAACAAGTGAAATTCATGAAACAACGAACCATTTAGATTTTCAATTTAATGGAACAAAATATATATATATATATATATATAAACTTATTTTTTCAAACAAAGTAATCACGTAAGCCGAATAAAAACTTATATTTTCAAACAAAGTAAAAAAAAATATAATATTTCACAAGCTTATTAAAAAATATATAACTAACTAAAAATTGAAAACTTATTAAAACTAAACATAATACAAACAAATTGATGAAAACTTATTAATAAACATATAACAATAAAAAATCAAAAAATTATATATATACACACACCCTGTGGAGGCGGTTGTGAAACACCCATACAACTAATACGAGTATTTCGATACTATTATACGTTAATTTATACAGAGTACTTGCGGAAATACGATCAAATTAAAACTTTTGCAATTAATAATCAACACCGTGATTCCAAACACTTTGCATAAGACACAATAGAGTGTCGGAAATCACGGAGCAATGTAACTGGGGTTACAAGATTAAGTTATCAATTTAGTTACAAACGAATTAATAAACAGCAACTAATTCGCGTAAGTCCAAAAATGGAAGTCTGCTACTCCCGCCCCAATCATCCACAAAATATTGAGCTCCTATTCGAGCTCCAAACGATATCTAACAACTTGGGCCAGCCGGGCCTTTGCCCTTAACAGATCCTGAAAGGAAATAACAACTAATGGGTAAACAACAAAGTTGTTTAGTGAGATTCTAGATTAATGTACCATGCAATATATGAATGATGCCATGCAATGCCATGAATTCGACTAACAATTTTGGAGGCCAACTAATGACTATAAGCTACCACATTGCGGTTACCATACACAAGCTTACCGTACAATGGGTTTACAATCTACTGCTCGATTACCACACCACAGGCTTATCGATATGCAGTTTACAATGATGTCATACGATTACCACCACAGGCTTATCGTTTTACAGGCAATAATGGTTACCACACTCAGGCTTACCATTATGATTCCGCTGGGTTACCACACTCAGGCTTACCGTCTCGGCGGAGAGGTCAAACGAACGATCAACAACTTATTAACCGAGTGATAAACAATAATTATGATGTATGTGATGGCAAAGCATGAAAATGACAATAATGATACGAAAGCAGTAACATACAATTCATGATATGCATGCAAATACGTTAATACTAGAACTCACAGTGATACACAGTACGCTCTCGGCCTCAAAACCGAGTTATATTCGTCAAAGTATGAGTGATAGCCTTCACGTGACCTAACCCGTCAAAACCCCTACAAGTAGGTTCATAATATAATATTTATAAGTCTCACCGCTTACAATTTCTCAACTTTGATCCGAATACATTAGTCTCGCAAGACTTAATTAATGTCGGCATCGACCTAAATAATCGTTTTGGGTTAATTATTCTTCACAATTGGTAACATAAGTTATTATGGCAAACGATCCCAAGGACTAATTAAAATTACAATTTCTGGCCGGAACTGGGCTCAACTCGCCGAGTTCACTAGGGAACTCGTCGAGTTCCCATCCGAATTCGGATCAGCACCAGCCGGATTTCGGATCATCCGAGTTCGGGTCATGGACCATCCGAATTTCGGTCCAACTCATCTGAAGTACGGTCCGAACTTGGTCCTAGGCACATCCGAATTTCGGACCTACACATCTGAATTTCAAGCCATCCGGATTCGGGTCAGGGACCATCCGAATTTCGGATCCCTTCCAACCGAAGCACGGTCCGAACTCGGTTCAAACCACATCCGAATTTCGGATCCCTTCCAACCGAATTCGGATCCCAAGTCATCCGGATCCTTTAACTTAAAAATTTTTCTTTCAAAAATCAAGGGGGAACTCGGGTGCAGGTCTGCACTTTTGCCCTTCGGATTTAATGCTCGAAACTACCAACATTCCTTACATTTAATACAAACGGTTTGGAATCATTCCCAAACATATATATACTTTTCTAAACTCATTTTTACATTTAGAACCCCATTTCATTCATTTTTAAATCCATGGGAGTTCATAAAACTCCATTTTCGGGTTTTTGAGCTAAAACCCATCAAAATTCATAAAACTTGCATATTATGTTTAAAAATGATGATTCTTACTATGTTTCACTATCATACTTCAAGATCTAACGATTTCTCCATAATATTCATAAAAACCCATTAGGGTTTCTCTTCTTCTTCAAATGAAGATGGTGGAGAAAAGAAAATAAAATAGTAAGATTCGTAAATAAGAGTGGTACCTCTTGGATTTTTCGAAACCAACAAGAATCTTCAACAAAGTTGGATTTTGGCTTCTTCCTCTTTTTCTTTTTCTCTCTTTTCTCTCTATTTTGAAAGTTTGGAAAAGAATGAACACACACACACCTTGTGTGTGTGTCTGCGTGGGGATAAAGCAAGGAAGAGGAAGAATTTCTTCTTCTTTTTCTTTCCAACCTACTACTTTCACATATTTACTATTTAGACCTTGGAATTAGTTGCATTTCTTTTAAGGCCCTTTTTAATATATCCAAGACATATATATTCTTAGAATTCGTAACCAACATTCATTCACATGTTTTGAAATTAATTACTATCCCATATCGCATTTTATTACAATAAGTATAAATTACCCATTATATTAAATAATCGGGTCGTTACAATTCCTCCCCTCTTAAAAGGATTCCGCCCACGGAATCAGTTTCTTTCAATTAGAGCGGGGTATTTGGCCATCATTTCAGCCTTCGTCTCCCAAGTCATCAGAGATCCACGGTGATGTTTCCAACAAACGAGCACCATCTCGATCTCCTTATTTCTTAGGTTAATTACTTTATCGCCGATAATCTTTTCTGGTTCTTCGACATAACGTAGCCGCTCATCGATTTGCACATCGTCTAAAGGAACGGTCACTGCAGGATTGATCGGACTTCGCTTCAAATAGCTAACGTGAAAGGTGTTATGAATTCCTGCCAACTCAGCGGGCAGATCTAACTTATAAGCTTGGGCACCGACACGCTCGGTAATAGGAAACGGTCCGACATATCGAGGACTTAACTTTCCTCGCTTCCCAAATCTCATAATTCCCTTCCACGGAGATACTTTCAGCATCACAGAATCTCCCACTGCGAACTCTATATCTTTGTGACGTTTGTCGGAGTACGCTTTCTGTCGGTCTTGAGCCGCTTTGATTCGCTCACGAATAATCTGAATTTTATCATACGTCTCTTGAAGCAATTCGGGACCCGCTAACGGTTTCTCGCCTGCTTCACGCCAACATGTCGGAGTTCGACACTTCCGGCCATACAACGACTCATACGGAGCCATCTTTATCGAAGAATGATAACTATTGTTGTAGGCGAATTCCACAAGGGGTAGGTGCGTATCCCAATTTCCACCAAGCTCGATCACGCACGCACGCAACATATCTTCCATTGTTTGATTAGTGCGCTCAGTCTGGCCGTCGGTCTGGGGATGAAATGCCGTACTCAAATTAACACGCGTCCCCAACTGATCTTGCATACTTTGCCAAAATCTCGAAGTAAACCTCGAGTCACGATCCGAAACAATAGACTTTGGAATCCCATGGCGCACAATAATCTCGTCGATATACATTCGCGCCAATCTTTCCAAAGGAAAGTTTTCTCGTATCGGCAAGAGGTGTGCGGATTTTGTCAGTCGATCCACAATAACCCAGATAGCATCATGTTGTCTTTGGGTCTTCGGAAGCTTCACCACAAAATCCATCGTGATGTGGTCCCACTTCCATTCAGGTATCTCGAGTGGTTGCAAACTTCCAGATGGTTTTTGATGTTCGGCCTTGACCCGCAAGCAAGTCAAACACCGCTCAACATGATTACCAATGTCTCGCTTCATTCCGGGCCACCAATATTCGGATTTCAAATCCTGATACATTTTTGAACTCCCGGGGTGAATTGAGAACTTCGAATTATGACCATCTTCTATAATGGTTTTGCGCACGTCGCCGATCTTAGGTACCCAAATGCGATCTCTAAACGTCTTCAGACCATTGCTACCTTCGGTTAACAATACACTCTGACCCACCATTCTTTCAGCTTTAATATTTTCTTCCTTAAGGCCCTCGACTTGCCACTTTCGAATGTCGTCAAGGATAGAGGAAGTCACAACTACATGCGTTAGCGCATAACAGGTAGCTTCTGGATATCTCTTTCGGCTTAAGGCGTCAGCTACTACATTGGCCTTTCCAGGGTGGTAAAGGATTTCGCAGTCATAATCCTTGATCAATTCCACGGCGCGCCTCTGTCGCATATTTAACTCTTTCTGATCAAAGATATGCCTCAAACTCTTATGATCAGTGAATAACTGGCATTTCGTACCGTACAGGTAATGTCGCCAGATTTTTAAAGCAAACGTGACAGCATCTAACTCCAAGTCATGAGTCGGACGACTCTTTTCATAATCCTTTAGCTGTCTTGACGCATAAGCTATCACTTTTCCTCGTTGCATCAGCACACAACCCAACCCATTTATCGAGGCATCGCTATAAACGACAAAATCTTCGTTTCCTTCCGGCAACGCAAGCACCGGAGCGTCAGTCAAACGAATCTTCAAAATTTGAAACGCCTCAATCTGCGGCTTTTCCCACACAAACTTCGCATTCTTACGAGTCAACGAAGTGAGTGGGACGACTATTTTAGAGAAATCTTGGATGAATCGTCGATAATAGCCGGCCAATCCAAGGAAGCTACGAATTTCAGCAACATTTCTCGGCGCTTCCCAACTTTTAATGGCCTCGATCTTGGAGGGATCCACAGAAATACCCTCACAAGATATAACATGTCCTAAAAATTGCACTTGTCGTAGCCAAAACTCGCACTTGGAGAATTTGGCATACAACTGTTCGCCTCGAAGAAGTTCGAGCAATTCTCTCAGATGAACTGCATGATCCTCCTCTGTCTTGGAATACACTAAAATATCGTCGATAAACACTATAACTGACTTGTCAAGCATTGGACGGCACACCCGATTCATCAAGTCCATAAAAGCTGCAGGAGCATTAGTGAGCCCAAAAGGCATCACTAAGAATTCATAGTGTCCATATCGGGTCCGAAAAGCCGTTTTTGGCACATCTTCTTCACGTACCTTAAGTTGATGATAACCTGAACGAAGGTCTATTTTCGAGAAATAAGCAGCTCCTTGTAGTTGATCGAACAAATCATCAATACGAGGCAAAGGATACTTATTCTTTATAGTCACCTTATTCAGTTCCCTATAATCTATGCACATTCGCAAGGTACCGTCTTTCTTACGCACGAATAAAACCGGAGCACCCCAAGGCGAGGTACTCGGCTGAATGAATCCTTTCTCTAATAACTCTTCCAATTGTGCCATCATTTCCTTCATCTCCGAAGGTGCTAAACGATATGGGGCACGCGCAATTGGTGCAGCTCCCGGCACTAATTCAATCCGAAACTCTACGGATCGATCCGGTGATAATCCCGGTAAGTCATCAGGGAACACGTCGGGATATTCATTAACTACTGGTACATCCTTGAGGTTTTTCCCTTCTTTCTTAGTATTTAACACACAAGCCAAGAAGCATTGACAACCCTTACCTAAACTCTTCCGAGCCTTAGCCACCGAAATCACTGCGGCTTCCCTTTTACGTCTATCCCCATACACAAATATTTCTTCGCCTTCCGGCGTGAACAAACGAACGATTCTATTAGCACAAGCAATAGTGGCAAGGTTATTGGCCAACCAATCCATGCCAGCTATTACATCAAATTCTTTGGTGTCTATGGGGACAAGGTCAATATCAAAATTATGTCCGTCTAGGGACAGCACACAATCATAGTATATTTGGGTGGCACTGACCGATTTTCCGCTTGCCACATCAACAGATAAGGGAAAAGGCATTAAAGAAGGTATAATGTCTAACTTTCGTGCAAATGCTTTGGAAATAAAAGACACACTTGCACCAGAATCGAATAATACTACATCAGGTAATGAGTTCAGAAGAAAAGTACCGGTTACGACATCCGGCACATCCTGCGCCTCAGCAGCTGTAATCTGATAGACTCTGGCTTGAGGCTTGGGTGGATTCCCCTTTGATTGGGAGGAACCACCAACAAAACTAGGCTTTGCAACTGAGCCTTTACTTTCCGATGCCGTCAATCTCTTCTTCGGGCAATTCCGAGCGAGGTGGCCCACCTGGCCACATTCGTAGCACGCATCAGTTCGCTTAGGGCTCGCGGGACGTATGTGTCCCTCTTCTCCACAGCCATGGCACACAATAGGGGACAAACATTCCCCACGATGAAGTTTCCCGCAACGGTTACACGCAGGCACCGAATTGGAAAACTGAGATTTGGACTGAGAGTTGTTGGAGCTAGCAGGCTTCTTTGAGTGCCTTGACGATTGGGAACGTGAACGAGAGTCCACATTCTTTGAAAATGATTGCTGGGGTTGTTTAAACGTCCCCGGCGAAGACTCAACTTTCGCTTTCTTCGATCCTGATAATTCCTGTTCCCTACGGAACAATTCATATTCTCGGAGTCGCGCATACTCCACAGCTTTCTCGAAAGATTCAATTGCGCGAACCGTTACCATCTCGCGGATCTCACTCCGCAGTCCCTCAACAAAATAGTCAGTCTTTTGCTTTTCATCAGCAATCACTGACCCTACAAACATCGCCTTCGAATTAAACTCGATCAGATAATCGTCCACTGATAGCTCTCCTTGCTGAAATGTCAGGAAGTCTCTTTTTATCTTCTGTACCGCAACAGCCGGACAGAAATGCTTGTCAAACCTGGTTTTGAATTCTTCCCAGGTCATCTTAGCCACGGCGTCTAAGCCCAAAATCTCCGCTTCGGAATCCCACCAAGTTAAAGCAGGACCAACAAATTGTGCAGTTGCGTACTGCACTTTTTTCTCATCATTGACATCGGTGACTCGGAATAACTTCTCAATTGCCTTGATCCAGTCCAAGGCCTCCACAGTAGTTGCTCGTCCATTGAACGTTGGAGGACGACAACCAATGAAGTTCTTATACGACATTCCCCTTTTTGACTTAGAGGAGCCGTGCTTCCGTTCCTTATCTTTCTTGGGCCTTTCTGCCCTACTTCCACTTCCAGCGCCTTCAGTATTATCGTTACTTGCTTGCTCCCCCTCAACATTATTTTTCTTTCCCTGAACGTTCTGGGAAGCAAGTAGTTGGGTCATTAGCTCATTCTGCTGGCGATTTTGCTCCAGCATCTGAGCCATCATCTGCATCATCTGGTCCTCTCTAGACCCTCCACCAGTACGAAAACTGGATTCATTTTCATAATCTGGAGACTGATCTCTGCCTCCCCCATCATTTGAATGTTCTACCTCCTGGTGTAGAACGCGATTCGACTGGTTATCCGACATTGTCTGCAACCAACAGTTACAGGTCGGTTCAACACTTCTTTTACACCAAAGTGTGCACATGAAATTTATTTGTATGTATATGTATATATATATATAATTATGCTTACGTCAAGTCATAATCTTAAAAGTCTACCCAATATTATCCCATCCTAGGCCAAAGGTCAATTGTAATTGTTATAATATTGCCGCCTAGGTGGGTCAATAACAGCATCTGAAACCGTGCTCAGAGTAGAGTATCGTCGACTATACTCTGTCTATGAGCTCCAGCTCTGATACCAAATTGAAACACCCATACAACTAATACGAGTATTTCGATACTATTATACGTTAATTTATACAGAGTACTTGCGGAAATACGATCAAATTAAAACTTTTGCAATTAATAATCAACACCGTGATTCCAAACACTTTGCATAAGACACAACAGAGTGTCGAAAATCACGGAGCAATGTAACTGGGGTTACAAGATTAAGTTATCAATTTAGTTACAAACGAATTAATAAACAGCAACTAATTCGCGTAAGTCCAAAAATGGAAGTCTGCTACTCCCGCCCCAATCATCCACAAAATATTGAGCTCCTATTCGAGCTCCAAACGATATCTAACAACTTAGGCCAGCCGGGCCTTTGCCCTTAACAGATCCTGAAAGGAAATAACAACTAATGGGTAAACAACAAAGTTGTTTAGTGAGATTCTAGATTAATGTACCATGCAATATATGAATGATGCCATGCAATGCCATGAATTCGACTAACAATTTTGGAGGCCAACTAATGACTATAAGCTACCACATTGCGGTTACCATACACAAGCTTACCGTACAATGGGTTTACAATCTACTGCTCGATTACCACACCACAAGCTTATCGATATGCAGTTTACAATGATGTCATACGATTACCACCACAGGCTTATCGTTTTACAGGCAATAATGGTTACCACACTCAGGCTTACCATTATGATTCCGCTGGGTTACCACACTCAGGCTTACCGTCTCGGCGGAGAGGTCAAACGAACGATCAACAACTTATCAACCGAGTGATAAACAATAATTATGATGTATGTGATGGCAAAGCATGAAAATGACAATAATGATACGAAAGCAGTAACATACAATTCATGATATGCATGCAAATACGTTAATACTAGAACTCACAGTGATACACAGTACGCTCTCGGCCTCAAAACCGAGTTATATTCGTCAGAGTATGAGTGATAGCCTTCACGTGACTTAACCCGTCAAAACCCCTACAAGTAGGTTCATAATATAATATTTATAAGTCTCACCGCTTACAATTTCTCAACTTTGATCCGAATACATTAGTCTCGCAAGACTTAATTAATTTCGGCATCGACCTAAATAATCGTTTTGGGTTAATTATTCTTCACAATTGGTAACATAAGTTATTATGGCAAACGATCCCAAGGACTAATTAAAATTACAATTTCTGGCCGGAACTGGGCTCAACTCGCCGAGTTCACTAGGGAACTCGTCGAGTTCCCATCCGAATTCGGATCAGCACCAGCCGGATTTCGGATCATCCGAGTTCGGGTCATGGACCATCCGAATTTCGGTCCAACTCATCTGAAGTACGGTCCGAACTTGGTCCTAGGCACATCCGAATTTCGGACCTACACATCTGAATTTCAAGCCATCCGGATTCGGGTCAGGGACCATCCGAATTTCGGATCCCTTCCAACCGAAGCACGGTCCGAACTCGGTTCAAACCACATCCGAATTTCGGATCCCTTCCAACCGAATTCGGATCCCAAGTCATCCGGATCCTTTAACTTAGAAATTTTTCTTTCAAAAATCAAGGGGGAACTCGGGTGCAGGTCTGCACTTTTGCCCTTCGGATTTAATGCTCGAAACTACCAACATTCCTTACATTTAATACAAACGGTTTGGAATCATTCCCAAACATATATATACTTTTCTAAACTCATTTTTACATTTAGAACCCCATTTCATTCATTTTTAAATCCATGGGAGTTCATAAAACTCCATTTTCGGGTTTTTGAGCTAGAACCCATCAAAATTCATAAAACTTGCATATTATGTTTAAAAATGATGATTCTTACTATGTTTCACTATCATACTTCAAGATCTAACGATTTCTCCATAATATTCATAAAAACCCATTTGGGTTTCTCTTCTTCTTCAAATGAAGATGGTGGAGAAAAGAAAATAAAATAGTAAGATTCGTAAATAAGAGTGGTACCTCTTGGATTTTTTGAAACCAACAAGAATCTTCAACAAAGTTGGATTTTGGCTTCTTCCTCTTTTTCTTTTTCTCTCTTTTCTCTCTATTTTGAAAGTTTGGAAAAGAATGAACACACACACACCTTTTGTGTGTGTGTACACCTTTTCTCTCTATTTTGTGTGTGTGTCTGCGTGGGGATAAAGCAAGGAAGAGGAAGAATTTCTTCTTCTTTTTCTTTCCAACCCACTACTTTCACATATTTACTATTTAGACCTTGGAATTAGTTGCATTTCTTTTAAGGCCCTTTTTAATATATCCAAGACATATATATTCTTAGAATTCGTAACCAACATTCATTCACATGTTTTGAAATTAATTACTATCCCATATCGCATTTTATTACAATAAGTATAAATTACCCATTATATTAAATAATCGGGTCGTTACAGGTTGTGATTGTAGAATGCTGAGTTTTAGCATAGGGTATAGTGATTGTTTTGAAGAAATGAAAATAAAAGAAATGAAAATGAAGTAAAATAAAAAACATGGAAGTTTTGTTGCATTAATTGCACCGTCATATTATGCCAATAAATATGAAGAAACTTTAAAATTATAAATATACAAATAAAAACATAAAAAAAATAGTTCAAACAATTTTAATGAATAACATGTTGTGATTGTTGTCTTCAATCAAAGAAGTAAGGAATTTTTTTATTTTCACATTTTGTAATATTTTGTTTTGTTTTTTGGTTTTTTTTTCTTTTGCCTAAATATAAATTTTAATTTGTATTTTGACTTTTTCTTTTTATACTTCAAAATCGTTTTTTCTTAAATAAATAAATTAATTAGTTAATTAAATGTATTTTTAGTTTATAAGAAATATTTGTTACATTGTAGGTAATATTGTCATTTCTATTTATTTTAAATAAAAAATTGTTATTGTTGGACAGTATTATAACTGATTATTTTTATGTTTTTATATTTATACATAAAAAATTTTTATTTTATATATAAAATTATTTAAATAATAAATATTGAATTCAACATCTTTTATATTTTATTTGTAAATAAAAGTATTCATTTGTACATCAACTTCTTCAATATTTAACTGCATATTTAAATATTGAAAATTTTCACTTCTACCTCAATTTGAAGAATAAATGACCGTGATTCATTTTGTTTTGTTTTTTGTTTTTTGTCTCACAAGATGCATATAAAATATCAACTTTTTTTATTCATATTTTTTGTGTAAAAAGGAGGCTTAATATAAATAAAATCAACATGTTTTTTTTTTTGTTTTTGCAGTATAGCCTATCCGTGTTATTTTTTACCAATAACTCCTCATGATATTTATTTGTTTGTGATTTTTAGAATTTTTCTTTTTTTTTGCCAACAAAGTCAAGTTTGAGGGATTCCATGGAAAACATGTTGGTTTTTTTTGTGGAACATACAGGATTGATATTTTTTTCAAAAACCAGAAAGAAAATAATAACCTAAGGGACTTTATTAGGAAAAAATAACATGGAGAGGCGAAACCACAAAAAACATGAAAACATGTTGTTTTGTTCATATAAAACTCTAAAAATATACCTTAGACATCATCAATTGAACCAAATTCGTAAAAAAAAAACATGTAACCCACTAAATACTAATGCTTAAACACACAAATGCACTGACGTTGTTGTTATCATTAAAGTAGGGTTATATGCCAAAAATAACAACAACTTTTTATAGTTTTACCGTTTATACCAACATTATTTATTTTTTATCATCAATAGCAACAACTTTTGTATTTTTTACCGATTATACCAACTTTTGACCTGGAAACCTGCTATAGCAGGTTACCATCCATTAATACCAACAATTTTTATGTTTTTACCAATAATAGCAACAACATTTTTAACTTTTTTTACCAATAATAGCAACGACTTTTAACTTTTTACCAATAATATAAACATATCAAATTAAATTTCCTTTATCTTTAACTAATCATTACTTTAAATAAACTAAATTTATTAAATTAAAACACAATCAAATAAGTTCATAATCCATTTTTTGTTTAAATTTTGTTAGAAATAAATCAAATGCAATGTGCGCCTATAAAAGAGATAAAAAAATATGTTTTCTATAGAAATTAAAAAATGAATATTATTTTGATGTGTCATATTTTCATGCATAGCCGGGTTTTAGAGGTATGATAGGGTCGACCATTTCAGTGTAACATGACAACGTGAAACTCAAATCATTTTGTATAAGATGTCATAGAAATATAATGAACACATTATGCTATATTTGTATTCTTTTTTGGATACTTAGTTCAACAATATTTGCATTATTTATTTATTTGAACGTCATCTGATTTTAATAAATTTAAATCATATATAATCATCCATAAAATAAAGGGATGTGTCTTTTAAATATTATCATTTTATTTATCAAATAAATAAAAGACTAAATATCCATAATTAGATCATAATTATTTATTATTATTCATTTTTATTTATCACATAAATAAATAATGCAAATATTGTTGTAATAAGTATGCAAAAAATAATACAAATATAACATAATGTGTTCATTATATTCTGTGACATCTTATACAAAATGAAGTTTCATGTTGTCATGTTACACTTAAATGGTCGCCCTATCATACCCCTATAAGACTATGCATGAAAATATGACATATCAAGATTAGGAGTGTGCAAAAAAACCAAAAACCAATCTAAAACCAAAAAACCGGAACCAAAAAACCAAACTGTTTGGACTTTGAATTTTCAAAAACCAAAAATTTCGGTTCGGATGTCAAAATAATCCGGGAAAAACCAAACCGAACTGAAGTTTTATGATTTTAAAATTTATAAATACTTTTCATTCGTTACATTTCTTCATTTAAGTTTTTTATTGAAAGTTTTAAATTTTCAATGTCTAAATTTCATATGAGACTAACACTCACTTTGCATATTATGATGATTATTATTATTGCATTTGTATGTTGTCATGGTTTTGAATGATAAAATGATTTAATGTCTAAATTTTGTTCGTGAAAAAATGCCTTAAGTGTTATATACTTTGATTTTATGTATCCATATATATGTTTATTCCAATATATATATGTGTGTGTGTGTGTGTGTCTATATATATATATATATATATATATATATATATATATATATATATATATATATATATATATATATATATATATATATATATATATATATATATATATAGGGTGAGGATAAAATGAGGACCGTGCTTAAAATGAGGACGGTAAGAACCAATGAAATTGCTAGAATTTGTGAATCAACCAATAGGATGCAAGGTGACAAATTTGTAATTAGTTAGAGTTTAATACCCCTTTTAAAACATCTAGAGGGTAATTTCGTCATTTGTGCACCATTATATTTTTAGCAAATATATGTCATTAATTAGGGAGGAATCAAATATATTTCCCATATAAACTTAGATTCGTCTCTCGGCACCACCGTGGTTCACGACACCGCCGGTGATTCACGACACCATTGTGGTTCACGACACCAACGATGATTCACAACGTCGTCGGTGTTTTACGACACCATCGACGATTCACATTTGATGCAAATCTGTGGTTCACAGTTCACTTTTGTGATTCACGGCACCAACAATTTATCAAGACTATCAATATGATCCACGATTCACAATCAGTATAAAGCATGAGATTCACGACACCAAGGATTTTCTAACGATTAACACTATGATTCATGATTCACAAGCAATACAAGAATGAAATTCATGACTCACTTATGTTATTCATGACACCAATGATTTACGAATGATTCACAAAGTGATACGAAAAAATACGAACGGAAGAGAGAGAGAGAGAGAGAGAGAGAGAGAGAGAGAGAGAGAGATAGATAGAGAGAGAGGATTTTGGTAAGTGAGAAAAAATGGAGATCTAATTTGATTTTCTTTTAGTTATTTATGGGTGATTGGAGTTTAAGATGGAAAAAATTAATTTTCTTGTCTTTTTTAAAATTTAATTATAAATTACAAAAAGTCTAAAATACCCTTAAGTTGATTAATTAATATTGATGATGTGGCGTACTCTTATTAGTTCTTATTGTCTTCTTTTTAAGGAGGGTCCTGATCATTTGATCCACTCCCTATATATATATATATATATATATATATATATATATATATATATATATATATATATATATATATATATATATATATATATATATATATATATATATATGTGGGTTCAATGGAAAACCACTATGCACCTGAAACCCATGGAAACCTACGCATACCGTCCAATTAGGTGCATTTCATGAAAAACAAGGTGGCATGATCGTAAATAAGGTGATGCATCACGCGAAATTTTGATGCATCACACGAGAATTTTGATGCATCACGCGGAATTTTGATGCATCACCCGGAGAATTTGATGCATTTCTGGTGGTGCAGTGCGGTTTTCACAAGTTTTCATGTGCATGGTGGTTTTCCATTGAACCCCATATATATATATATATATATATATATATATATATATATATATATATATATATATATATATATATATATATATATATATATATATATATATATATATATATATATATATATATATATATATGTATATATATATATATATATATATATATATATATATATATCTGTGTGTGTGTAATTTTTGGTTTTAGAAAGAAAGACTTGAGATTGAAAATCATGACAAAGAAAAACTGAAACCGAAATAAAAACCAAAAATCAAATCGTTTAAAACCCAAACCGAACGGTTTCTTAAATATAGAAACCGATGTTTCGGTTTGGTTTTTGCCAAAAACCGATCCATGCTCACCCCTAATCAAAATAATCTTCATTTTTTAATGTCTATAGAATACATATTTTTTATCTCTTTTATAAGCGAACATTGCATTTGATTTATTTCTAACAAAATTGAAACAAAAAATGGATTATGAACTTATTTGATTGTGTTTCGATTTTAATAAATTTAGTTTCTTTAAAGTAATGATTTGTTAAAGATAAAAGAAAATTTAATTTGATATGTTTATATTATTGGTAAAAAGTTAAAAGTCGTTGCTATTATTGGTAAAAAAGTTAAAATGTTGTTGCTATTATTGGTAAAAACATAAAAGTTGTTGGTATTAATGGATGGTAACCTGCTATAGCAGGTTTCCAGGTCAAAAGTTAGTATAATCGGTAAAAAAATACAAAAGTTGTTGCTATTAATAATAAAAAATAAATAATGTGGGTGTAAACGGTAAAACTACAAAGAGTTGTTGCTATTTTACCCCATTAAAGTATTGAACATGTTTCTATTTCTTAACATCATAGGTTATTTTAATCGATAAAAACTACATATTTATGACGGAAATCCGCAGCAACGCGCGGGGATCTATAACCCTAATTCATAATATAAGGAATATAATATTAATAGAGTTTATTTAATTTTAATTAGTCAGTTAATTAAATTAGATTTAAATTGATTTAATTTAAATTATTAGATTTAAATTTTAAAATAAAGTTTGTAAATAAAATTTGCGAAAGTAGAGGTAAAAAAAAACGCAACACGTATTCACGTGATATAATATTTACTTATTTATTAATTTTTTTAATATATTTGTAGATAGATTATGTAGATTGATTACACATATAGATTTATAAGTTACATTTATAGATAAAAAAAATATTAATTATTAGAAATGAGATAATGATAATTTAGGATATTTATATATACTTAATTTGAAAGTTTTTTTTTATCGTTCAATGAACAGTAAACTAAATTATCAGGTAGCTCAAGCAGATAAATAAACAACTAACTTACTTTATAAATTTATATATAATATATATCATTTTTGTTTTATTATGATAACTTTTGATGTAATGTGTTTTATAAAAATTTGAATATATCGTATTATTTTTATCTACTATTTGATATAAATTGATTACTGTCAGTACTATTTTCGTTAAACAGACATGTATACAGCTAACCAATTATTTTATTTTATATATAATATATAACTGTTATGTTTTTCCGTTATAACATTTGATATTATATTTTATAAAATTTCGAATATATCATTATGGTTATCTATATTCCGATATTCTTTTTTTTCAACCGGAAACCACGGTGATGGTCAATAAAACGTTATAGTCGGCAACTCAAGATGATGAGTAAACAGTTAATTTATTTTATTACTTTATATATAGTATAAAACATCTTTGATTTTTTATAACTTTTGATATATTATATTGAGATAATGACATCAAATAGCTCTGAACTTTCGACTTTGTACAAATTTATGTAGTGAACTTTTTTTTTGTGCACATTTGGTAGTCAAAGTTTCAAAATTGTTTCAATTTGGTAGTTGGCGTACCTGTTAACCGGTTGCTTCTGGTTTCAAAGCCTACGTGGACAAAATTTTAAAGACGTGGCTACCCGTTTTTATATTATACCCGATTTTATTTACGTGACAACCTATTTTTTTTAAAATCACCCGTTTTATTACCCGGTTATAAACGTAAGTTGGATCGATCGTATGAAAAATGAACCGGATTTATAACCGGGTGATTTTAAAAAACGGGTTGCCATGTAGATATAACCGGGTATAATATAAAAACGGGTAGCCACGTCATAAAAAAATTATCCACGTAGACATCGAAACCGAAGCAACCGGTTAACGGTACGCCAACTACCAAATTGGAGCAAATTTGAAACTTTGACTACCAAATGTACACAAAAAAAGTTCACTACATAAATGTATACAACGTCAAAAGTTCAGAGCTATTTGATGCCATTTTCCTTATTATATTTATATAAATTCGAATATATTATTATGATCGCATCATTTCTATTTCAATCTGATATAACATTTATTAGCATCAAAATTATTTTCACTAAGTAAGTATGTATACAGCTGACGTATATGACTGTTTTTTTTTTCCTGTCATAACCATTAATAAAATAATTCACATATATAATTATCATGATTATATTGATTTTATTTTTTCTGTTATAATATTTGATAAAAATTTGAATATATTATTACGATTGTATTACTTTTATCATATTTCAATATAATTTTTTTTCTCTAAGTGTGATCCCTTGCGACGTACGAGTTAAAGTGCTTGATAAAAAAATTTTCTGTTATAATTTCTTTGTTATGATATTAGTTGTGATCCCTTGCTCCGTACGATTTAAACAACCTCTACAAAAGATTGTATTACACGCGCCAAAAACGTCGAGTGTAACAAGAAAACTCCGATTCTTCTCCATATATACACGTTTCCTCCCGTTTTCAAACCCCATCTGTTTCGTTTGAATTTAAACCCTCTCTAACTCTCCTCCGAAAACCACGCGCCGCCACACAGAAGCAGCCATAGCCATGGAGGCGTCGATAACCGTCATCGATGACGATGACGATACTCACACCTACTACGACGTCACACTCTTCGACAACACAATCTCCACCTTAGTCACCGACACACCGTCGTACGTCGACTCTTGGATCTCACACATCGAACGCGTCCACCGCCGCCGTCTCCACAACCTCATCGTCGGTCTCGACGTTGAATGGCGGCCTAACATGAACCGAAACTTCCGAAACCCCGTCGCTACACTCCAACTGTGTGTAGGACGCCAGTGTTTGATATTCCAGATCCTCCATTCCTATTCGATCCCTTGGTCACTCATAAATTTCCTCGGTGATCCTTCGTACACGTTCGTCGGCGTCAAAATCGATGGAGACGCGCAGAAGCTTATGGAGGATTATGATCTGGTGGTTGAAAGAACGGCGGATCTGACAGATTTGGCGGCGGAGGCGTACGGTGAGAGGTGGTTATTATATGCAGGATTGAAGACGTTAGCGAGTAGAGTTTTAGGGATGGAAGTCGACAAGCCGAAGAGGATTGCGATGAGTAGATGGGATAATCAGTGGTTGAATCCGGCACAAGTTCAGTATGCTGCCATTGATGCTTTTTTGAGTTTTGAAATCGGTAGGGTCTTGATTTCTGGACATCTCTGATCTTCTTTCAGGTGATTAAAAGTAGGGTTTCATTAGTGTTTCTTCATGTTTGATGTTTAACGTGTCAAACATTTTAGGGTTCTTGGTGATTGCATGTTTGAATAGTCTGACTGATCTGATTTTCGCCAAGAAGAAGATTAGGGTTTCTTCATGTTAGATTTACTTGTATAATGTGTCAAATATTTTAGGGTTGTTGGTGGTTAGTTTCATGTTTGATTAGTTGGTTTAATATGTGAAATGAAATGTTTGCATACATGTAATGGATTTGGAATTTGTGTTTATATTTGAAGTCTTTTTAGGTAACGCATGTTGTTATTACTTTGGTTCTTCTTCTATGATCCTTGTTTCTTTTCATGGTTCAAAATAGTAAAATAGCAAGCTGACTTATCTTTTTTTTTTTATTTTTTTTTTTTTTTTTTTTTTTTTTTTTTTTTTTTTTTTTTTTTTTCCCTTTATAACAATTTCGTAAATTTTATCTCAAATAATGGAATCAACTCGAGTAACCTAACCGGTAAACAACCAGTAGATTGTTATTTCAAACAATATATTAAATCGTAAAAAACAAAACTTAGTGCCACAATGAGAAAAAATTAAAAGTATGTTCTTATTTCAAACAACAAATCATATGTATAACCCTTTTTACTGGTTAACTGTTACCGGTAATGTTATAATCGAGAGAATGAACAAAGAGTTGGTTTCTTTATTTGGGGTAAATTTTACTAGATTGCTATAATGGAAAAAAAATGATAAATTGCTTCCTATTTTGAGCAATGATCCCTTTTTATAAGAATAAATTGTTAAACCGAAATGTTTATATCGTTTTTCAGTTAAATCCTATCTGGTTTCTATATGGTCTGTTGGTTTTAGGATTGTGGTTCACTTTTGGACATCACTAACTAGTTGAAGCGTCGCTCGGGTGATGTGTGACGAAATTAATATTTTTAATTAAATAATGACACAATAAAAATATATGTTATAAGAAAACTATACATTTATGAAGAAAAATTACTTATATTAATCGTGAATATTAATTATTATACATAATTATATTTGAGATCCATACATATCTAGTTCAATACATGTGAGTTGATTGAGAGACTACTTTTTATTTAGAAAAATATGTACTAGAATGAAGTATATTAAAAAAAACTAATTATTATTTACGATAAAATCAAAATCCTTCATATTCTCATCAAGCAATATGCAAAAAACACGTATTTGGAAAGTATTACTTACATTATCGTCTAACATAATAGTTACATACTTGTGCGTTGCTCAGGTGATTTATTTCTAAATTACTATAGTTTTGTTCAACAATCATGCAATAAAAATATATATTTATCAGAGTAAATTACAAAAATAGTCCCTGTGGTTTATTAAAAACTACGGAAATGGTACCTCAACATTCAAAATTGCATAAACAGTTCTTTAAAACACTGTTTACTTGCAATGTTTCCTTGTCCGTTAAACTTGACTCTCTATCTGTGAAAGATTATGAAATGACCATTTTACCCTCTTTCCAATCAGTTACGCTTTTCATCCCTCATAAATTTTGTTTCATTTTAATTATAATTATAATTAGATAAGTTATCATTATTATCGTTATCTTAAAAATAAATACACATATTGTATTTGAATTCTAGAGAGAGAAACTAATATAGGAAGAGAATTTTTAAGAGAGAGAGATCAGAGGTGCGATGGAGAGAGAGAGAGATTTTAGCCGAGAGAGATTGATGGAGATCCTAGATTGACAGAGAGAGCAACATATAGCAAGAAAAATGAGGAGAAGGATGGGGAAAATAAGAGGGGGAAATAGAGGTTGCAATCGGCCAAAAGTCAGAAATGATCTAAACCACGAACAAACCACGAACAACATGTATCTTTGAAGAGCATGATCTGAAACGATGAACACAAGGATGAAACGTTCTAAACCACGAAGGCTAGGTATTTTCTCCAAGTCTGTGTTTTCCTCTTCATATCTGGAAGCACTATTTACTAAAGACACACTATTTACTAAAGACATATCTGGTGCCACCATTTCGTCAAGGGTTCTTTGCTTATTGAACCACTGTCACTATAGATAAAGAGTAGGCATTGGAAGGGAAGCAAATAACATCCTGAACAAAGGGAAATCAGAGTGCAACAAAAGGAAACCAGAATAAATCTGATGGCTAATCGGTTTCATCATATCTAAATGATTCTTTATTTGGACTAGGTATGAAGCTTGTTCGATTCCGATTTATTCATCGTGTTCTTTTTTCAGGTTCGATTAGGGTTTCTAGACTTTGTTCAAGTTTGATTTTGTTTAGGGTTCTTGGGTACCAATCAATGACAATCATGATCTAGGTTATAAAGATGTATAATGAATTCATTATCATCATTGTTATTTGATTTACAAAAAGAAAAAGCCATATGGAAGTTGATTTTTAAGAAGAGGCAAAAAGAAAAACCATCTGGAAATCAATTTTCAAGTATGAAACATCTAAAAAGTGATTGATGTGTGGTTTTTTTTATATGTTTTCGGGTTTTGTTAAAATTTTGAAGCTGATCGAAATTTTGAACAACATGTTCCTTTAATAACAACTCCTTTAAATTTACTGAACAAATATGTTTTTCTTTCTATGACAATTATGATATTATTTTGGATGAGGATGAATGATGAAGCCATTAAAATTTGGATTGCAAGAACAAAGAATATGTCTCGTGAGATCTACATTTTCTTAGTTTTGGTGGGTTTTAATTCAATTTCATTATATTTGGGTTAGAATCTCTTTATTGATCTTTCTTATTGATTTGTTAGTATTTTATTTTGCTCTCGAAGATTTTTTTATATGTTCAAAAACAAGTAAAGAGAATACAAAAAAGATGGATGCATATGTGTGTATACAAGTATGTATGTATATATGTAAATTGTGTGTGAATTCAACGTACAAATTTTAGTGGCTTGATCATTCATCTTCATCCAAAATAATACCATAATTGTCATAGAAAGAAAAACATATTTGTTCAGTAAATTTAAAGGAGTTGTTATTAAAGGAACATGTTCAAGATTTCGATCAGCTTCAAATTTTTACAAAACCCAAAAACATTTAAAAAAAAAACCCACAAATCAATCACTTTTTTAGATGTTTCATACTTGAAAATTGATTTTCAAATGGTTTTTCTTTTTGCCTCTTCTTAAAAAACAACTTTCATAATCATAAGGCTTTTTCTTTTTGTAAATCAGATAACAATGATGATAATGAATTAATTATATTTCATCTTTATAACCTAGATCATGAATGTCATTGATTGGTACCCAAGAACCCTAAACAAAATCAAACTTGAACAAAGTCTAGAAACCCTAATCGAACGTGAAAAAAGAACATGATGAATAAATCGGAATCGAACAAGCTTCGGACCTAGTCCAAATAAAGAATCATTTAGATATGATGAAATCGATTAGGCATCAAACTTATTCTTTCCTTTGGTTTCACTCTGATTTCCCTTTGTTCAGAATGTTATTTGCTTCCCTTCCAATGCCTACTCTCCGTCTATAGTGACAGTGGTTCAATAACCAAAGAACCCTTGACGAAATGGTGGCGCCAGATTTGTCTTTAATAAATAGTGCTTCCAGATTTGAAGAGGAAAACATAGACTTTTAGGAAATGCCTGACCTTCGTGGTTTAGATCGTTTCATACTTGTGTTCATCGTTTCAGATCATGCTCTTCAAAGATACCTGTTGTTCGTGGTTCAGATCATTTCAGACTTTTGGCCGGTGGCAACCTCCATTTCCCCTCTGATTTCCATCTTTCTCCTTATTTTTCTTGCTATATGTTGTTCTCTCTGTCAATCACAGTTGGGATCTCCATCCATCTCTCTCGGCTGAAATCTCTCTCTCCATCACACCTGTGATCTCTCTCTTAAAAATTCTCTACCTATATTAGTTTCTCTCTCTAGAATTCAAATGCAATATGTGTATTTATTTTTAAGATAACGATAATAATGATAATTTATCTAATTATAATTATAATTAAAATGAAAAAAAATTATGAGGGATGAAAAGCGTAACCGATTGGAAAGGGGGTAAAATGGTCATTTCATAATCTTTAACAGATAGAGAGTTGAGTTTAACGGACAAGGAACCATTTTTGCAAGTACATAGTGTTTTAAATGACTGTTTATGCAATTTTGAAAGTTGAGGGACTATTTCTGTAATTTTTAACAAACCACGGGGACTATTTTTTTAATTTACTCTAATAAAAGAAATATATTTTTATTGCATGATTGTTGAACAAAACTATATTAATTTAGAATTAAATCAACTGAGCAACGCACAAGTATGTAACTATTATGTTAGACGATGATGTAACTAATACTTTTCAAATACGTGTTTTTTTGCATATTGCTTGATGAGGATATAAAGGATTTTGATTTTACCGTAAATAATAATTAGTTTTTTTATAGACTTCATTCTAATACATAGTTTTCTAATTATAGATTAGTCTCTCAATCAACTCAAATGTATTGAACTAGATTTGTATAGATCTCAAATGTAATTATGTATAATAATTAATATTCACTATTAGTATAAATAATTTTTCTTCGTAAATGTATAGTTTTCGTATAAAATATATTTCTATTATGTCATTATTTAATTAAAAATATTAATTTCGTCGCACATCAACCGAACAACGCTTCAACTAATTAGGGATGTACAAAAGTGAACCACAATCCTAAAACCAACCGTCCTTATAGAAACCAGATCGGATTTAACTGAAAAACGATATCAAACATTTCGGTTTAACAATTTATTCTTATAAAAAGGGATAATTGCTCAAAATAGGTAGCAACTTATCATTTTTTTAGCAATCTCGTAAATTTTACCTTAAATAAAGGAACTAACTCATTGTTTATTCTCTCGATTATAACATTTAACCGGTAAACAACAAAAGTTAAAAAGTAAAAAGGTTATACATATGATTTATTGTTTGAAATAACAACATACTTTTAATTTTTTTCTTATTGTGGCACTAAGTTTTATTTTTTACGATCTAATATATTGTTTGAAATAACAACCTACTTGTTGTTTACCGGTTAAATGTTATAACCAGGTTACTCCAAGAGTTGATTCTATTATTTGAAACAAAATTTACGAGATTGCTAATTAAAAAAAAAAGTTTTTTGTTATTTTACTATTTTGAGCACCTTTTCCATTGTAAAAACCATGAAAAGAAACAAGGTTAACCAAAGTAATAACAACATGCATTACCTAAAAAGACTTCAAATATAAACACAAATTCCAAATCCATTACATACATGTAAACATTTCATTTCACATATTAAACCAACGAATCAAACATGAAACTAACCACCAACAACCTAAAATATTTGACACATTATCCAGGCAAATCAAACATGAAGAAACCCTAATCTTCTTCTTGGCGAAACTCAGATCAGTCAGACTATTCAAACATGCAATCACCAAGAACCCTAAAATGTTTGACACATTAAACATCAAACATGAAGAAACACTAAAGAAAACCCTACTTTTAATCACCTGAAATACGATCAGAGATGTCCAGAAATCAAAACCCTACCGATTTCAAAACTCAAAAAAGCATCAATGGCAGCATACTGAACTTGTGCCTGATTCAACCACTGATTATCCCATCTACTCATCACAATCCTCTTCGGCTTGTCGACTTCCATCCCTAAAACTCTACTCGCTAACGTCTTCAATCCTGCATGTAAAACCACCTCTCACCGTACGCCTCCGCCGCCAAATCCGTCAGATTTGCCGTCCTTTCAACCAACAAATCACAATCCTCCACAAGCTTCTCGTCTCCATCGATTTTGACGCCGACGAACGTGTACGAAGGATCACCTAGGAAATTTTTGAGTGACCAAGGGATTGAAGGGGAATGGAGGATCTGGAAAATCAAACACTGGCGTCCTACACACAGTTGGAGTGTAGCGACGGGGTTTCAGAAGTTTCGGTTCAGGTTAGCCCGCCATTCAATGTCGAGACCGACTATGAGGTTGTGGAGACGACGGCGGTGGACGCGTTCGATGTGTGAGATCCAGGAGTTGACATACGACGGTGTGTCGGTGACTAAGGTGGAGATTGTGTAAAAAAAATAAAACAGTCATATGGTATATGTAAAAAAAAGGTCAGTTGTATAACTACCTGCTTAATGAGATAATTTCGATGCTAATAATTTTTATATTAGATTGACAATAGAAATAATGCGATTATAATGATATATTCGAATTTATAAATAACATAATATATCAAAACTATTATAAAAATTCAAATATTTTTATACTATATATAAAGTAATAAAAAAAGTTGGCTGTTTACTCATCATCCTGAGTTGCCGACTACAACGTTTTATGACTAGCACCGTGGTTTCCAGTTTTAAAAAAAAAATTTATATCGGAATATAGATGAACTAATGTGATCATGATAATATATTCGAAATTTTATAAAATATAATATCAAATGTTATAACAGAAAAACAAAAACAATTATATGTTATATATAAAATAAAATAATTTGTTACCTGCTGTTTAACGAAAATAGTTCTGACAGTAATTAATTTTATATCATAATGTAGATAAAAATAATATGATCATAATGATATATTCGAATTTTTATAAAACACAATATATCAAAAGTTCTCATAATAAAACAAAATTTTATATATTATATATAAATTTATAATGTAAGTCAGTTGTTTATTTGTCTGTTTAAGCTATCTGACAATTTAGTTTACTGTTCATTCAACAGTAAAAAAACCTTCAAGTTAAATATATTTATAATATCCTAAATTATCATTATCCTGTTTCTAATAATCAATATTTTTTTATTTTATCTATAAATTGTTACTTATAAATCTATATCTATCTACATAATCTATTTATAAATATAAAAAAATAATAATAATTAAGTAAATATTATCTTACGTGACTACGTGTTGCGTTTTTTATTTACCACGTATGGCCCTCTACTCTACTTTTGCAATTTTTATTTACAAGCTTTATTTAAATTTTTAAATCAAATTAATTTAAATCAAATCAAATTAAATTAAATGTAATTTAATTAACTGATAAATTAAAATTAATTAAACTCTATTAATCTTATATTCTTTATATTATGAATAGCTACTTATTTTTTTAAACACAAATGTTTACATATTTAAATGGATAAATAAACTAGTCCGAACTAACTGATAGCTAAAACTTAAATGAATAATAAATATTATTATAAGTCTTTTAATAAGATATTATATATTTAATTGATTCGACTTTGAATAAGTATCATAAATGTTTTTTAACAAATGTTTTGATCTTTTAATAAAGGATCAATTACTAATAATAATAACTATCTTTTGATTTTTTATTATTTATAGTAACATTATTTAGTTTTTTATCATTAATGGCATCAACTCTTGTATTTTTATATAAATGACATCAACTTTTATATTTTGTATCCTTAATAGTATTAACTTTTGTATTCTTTTATCATTTATAGCAATAATTTTTTTAAGCTTTGCCACAAATGATAAAGAAAATATAAAATGTGATGATATTAATGATAAAAAAATATATAATATTGCTCTTGATCCTAAAATGCATATAATTGTTTTCATTTCTAGCAATTGGCCCTTTTATAAACTAAAAGCTTCTTAAGAAATAATTTTTTTACAGATGCTTTATAAAACATAAAGTTTTTCAAATGAAGATTTCTATACGGTTTTAAGGAAAAAAAATTTAGATATTTAATATGTCAAAAACCAACATGTTTTTCATGTTTTTGCGGTTTACTCCCTCCGTATTATTTTTTTTACCAATAAAATCCTTACGTTATATATTTGTTTGTGATTTTTGAAAATTTTCTTTATTCAAGTTTGTGGACTTTTCGAAAAAAAAATAGTGAAAACATGTTGGTTTTTTATGGAAAAAGTCAGGGTTGATTATGAAAAAAAAACAAAACCTTTCCGAAAATAGGATTGAAAACAATAACTTGAGGACTTTCTTAGGAAAAAATAACACAGAGGGACTAAATCGCAAAAAAACATGATAACATGTTTGTTTTTTCATATTAAACCCTTTTAAAAAAAAAGTTAATATTTTTTAAACATTTTTTTTAATATACATAAAAATATTATTTCATGAATAAACATTAAAACTAATTTTTTTTTTTTTGACATTAGCCTAATGAATATCAACAAGTGCATTATCTCATGCCAAACGTTGTAACTAATTGGCATAATATAACGTTAAACGAAGTGGATACAACACATTGTACCAATGGCACGAAAAGATCCCTAAGTAGCAACACTAATGCAGGGTACACACCCCTTGACGGTATCTCCTTTTTGTGTTTAGTCCCATATAGAACTATAGAAGTGTTGAAATCAATGTACATAAATATGGAATAAATAACGAGAAAAAAACTGATATGATATTGATGTGTCTAGTGATATAGAAACATAAACGTAGATCATTCCCTGAATCTAGGGGTGTCCAAAATCGAAAATACGAAATTTCGAATAGTGATTTTTGCTATCCGAATCTGAATCCGAAAATTCATATTTTTTGTTTTTTTGTTTTTTTTAATATAAATAAAATATTTAAATATCTAAAATACAAATTCATAAATCTAAATATATATCAAAGATAAATATGTCACAAACTAAATATATCCAGAACTATTTTACTCAAAACGACTAAAAATATTAAAATAACTAAAAATATATAAACTATTAGTTAATAAATCTACAAAATCAAGATAAAACTAAAAAAAAGTATACATTAGAATAATAATAAACACTCAATATGATGTAAATAACCAATACTAAAGATATATAAAATTTTAGAATCTTTTGTGGATTTTCGGATATTTGAATATCTGTGTTGGGAATAAATAATAGAGATGAAACAATTATATGGTATATAATTGTAATTACTCAATATAATTCAAGTTTCTTTAGAATTTCAGATATTCAATTTTCTCATACTCAAAGAAATTTGTTTTCTGCGTTTGAAAGAGAAGCTGATAGTTATAACTTGCAATGGGTACCTAAACCCAAGTACAAGTGGGTACCAAAACCTGTTTTGAAATGGGTACCCAAGAGCGCTAACAAGTCTGGATCCAAATCTGTTTGGATACCAAAGACATCTTAAATTTTGCAGATTATAGGTTTCTTATCATTTCAGATAAGGACCCGTTCTTCATTTCAATAGGCTCTTGATTACATCAGATCAAGACCCGTGTTTCAAATCAAAGTGGTTTCTAGTTAATTCAGACTAGAACCCGGACTTCAATGAACCAGAGTCAATGGTTTTCAGTTACTTCAGACTGAAACCCAAGCTTATGCGACAAATGGCTTCTAATCACTTCAGATTAGAACCCGATTCTGAAAGACGAATCTTTCTGGAATTCCTGCCCTGCATTCAACTCTGATGCTGAATTGACAAATAGGGAGTTTTATTTTTATCATTTTTTGCTCTTTGTTTCATTTCTATGAGTTGACTAACTGTGTCTGCTTATTTCCAGGGGGAGTTTCAGATGCACTTTGACGATGACATTTTTCAAAACTGTGTGTAATTTTTCACGAAAATATCTGATACACACATAAAAAGATTTTTTGAGCTGAAAAGCAAAATATTTTCATAATCTTCTGATTCTCTGAATCTCTCATTGCGATTAATTGATTTAATCTCTTTGATGTTCAAAATCTCATTACTTCTGAGATTCTCTTTAATATTCTCCCGTTCAAAGAATACTCTCATATTCTCCATGACCTAATTCTTTCATAACAAGTCTGATTCATTTCATATCTTATATCAGATTGTACATTTCATTCTGCTATCATTCCCAAAATTTATTCTGATTATCATCTCCGATTTCAAATGAGCTGAATTTCTTGGTATCCCATGAGCTGAAACGCTTAAGATTAATTCTGCTGACTCCGATTATGCACCAATCTGAGTGATAGGCATAAATATCGCTTCTATGGTCTAACCAGAACCGGAAGACCTACCCAAGGAGCAAACCATCTATAGTTTGTGTGGGTGAGGGTTCTTTAGGTTTATTAGTTGAGAAGTGTCAGTTATCACGGGATACTGACAGGGTCGAGCAGAGGTAAAATGTAAATGAGAGGGATATTAAAAGGCGATGGTGGTGCATCAGATCATGCTTTTCGTATAAAGCTGACTGAATTTAATTCTGAAAAGTGAGCCGGAGGGAGCTAGGTTGAAAAGTGCTGAGAGCTGAGAGTTGAGAAAGGATTTGAAGAAACGATAATCCTATCCTACACTGTGTCTGCTGGGTAATCCACATAATCTATCAAGCCCTAGGTGACTTGATATTGAAAAAGACGTCATGGACCCAGTGACGCATGCACTTAACCCCACCAACTACTCAGTTATCTCTCAAAAGATTTCTGTTTCAATAATCACGGAGATATAACACATTTCTATCGATATATCATTTGGATATTATTGATATTGAAACAAGGAAGACAGTTGCTCCGGTCTCCAATTTCATTTGATGCACATTGTGTCTAGAGCTGATTATATACACTTTTAGGACACATCGAGTCTATCAGTCTGCGTGACTATAAACTGCTAGTCCAAAGTGACTAAGCCGGAACAAATATGAGTGATTCTTTCATGATAAAGGATTTCACGATGACTATTTGGAAATCCTACCAGTGTTACTATCATGCCAGCGCTGAACGTAGGTCACATAGATTTTGTCTATTGTGTAAACAGGAATCCTATGTGGACCTGGACTCATTTTCTCACAAAATGAATGTGTTTCATTTTCCCCAAAGTTGAAAAGCTTTGTTTTTATTCTGAAAAGCTAAAGTATCAATTCGAGGGGGAGTGAAATTTTTGAGGAAGAGTGAGTTAGGTTGGTTTTGTATAGGGGGAGAGGATATCAGTTTGAGAGGGAGAAAGTCAATTTGAAATATTTTGAAATTGTAATTGTTGTTGTATTTCTGCTACTTTAAACTTCAATGAATTAATGTCTCTGAAGATTTTGCATGATTTTCATAATTCTTATGATCATCATGAGGGGGAGAAAAACTAAAGTTCAGAGACAACAGTTGAGTAGATTGAAGTCAACTGAAGACAATTGCTACATCATATCAAATGAATTGATCAAGGGAGAGAATTAAAAAGCTATTCATGATTCAAGGGGGAGTGTACTTACAAGAAAATACAAGAAAAGAGAAGTTCAGAGAAGAAGATTTGTGAAGATCAGAGAGAGACAAATAAAGAAAAGAAGAAGATTCAGAGATCAGAGAAAAGAAGAATATTCACGAAAAAGTCCCTGAAATGATCTTTTATCAGAAAATTGATTTCATCTCTAAGGGGGAGATTGTTAGGGACAATATTTGTAGAGCTGAAATGAATATTACTTTAATAATTGTGTTCATCTCTAAGGGGGAGAATGTTGGGAATAAATAATAGAGATGAAACAATTATATGGTATATAATTGTAATTACTCAATATTATAGGGGTTGGATTGTAAATACTCAAAGCTTGAGTATTAAGTATAAATAGAGAGAGATCTGATAGAAGAGTGGGTGATGTAGAATCGAAGATTACACACACTCATGCAGATCTGATTAGAGAGAAGAGAATTGCTTTGCAAGAAAGCCATGAACCAAATGTAATATTCTTCTCTTAATCATTCAATAGATTGTGTTTGATTGTTAATTGTTCATATGTTTATGTTTAGATTGAATGAATTGCTAGAAATATGAATTCACAATCTGAAAATTTGGAATATTACTATTCGAATCCAAAATTTCGGATAGTTTCGGATCGGATTTTCAGATTCATTTCGGACACTCGGATTCAAATTTTTATGAACACCCCTACCTGAATCCCTTCACCCATAGAAAAACTTAGGGGGCGTTTGGTTCGCGGATTTCCTGGGATTACATGGGATTTGCATTTAAAATCATGTGTTTGGTTCGCAGATTCAGTAAGGATTTAAAATCACAGGATTTCTGAAATCTCTTCCTTCTTGTTATTTAAAAACACAGCCTCCCCCCTAGGATTTTAAATCCCAATTACCTTGCATTTTTCAGATTAACAAATTTAGCCTAAAAGGTAATGTAGATTCTTTGGCAAAATCTTGACAAATGCAAATGCTGCATAATGCAAATTCTTTGACAAAATGCAAATCCCGATGAAAAAAATCTGCAAATCAAACGCTCCATTAGGGTTGTTTGTTTACTTCTTAATGGAATCATTAAGAATTCATTCAAAGGTAAAATGATTTCTTAATAATTGCATTAAAAAGTAAACAAACATGGTCTTATAGGATATTGACGTGATACTGTGTGTGTATTAGTTTTATCGTTTTAAAAAAATAAAATAAATAACTACATTTTATTTAACCAATTTCACTAAAAGATTGGATATTATGGACAACCTTAACCTGAGATGATATTGGACACACGTGATCTTTCTTTAAGGGTGAAGGGAGTACTCCCCTGCCTTAAATATATCTTTTCGTACACCTCAGCGCCACATCAGCTTTTCTCTCTTCACCTTTCCCACCATTCTAACTTGGAAATACCCACCTTTTGAAACCTTTCCATATTTCTTAATTTTTTTTAAAATAAATTAATCTTAATTAATAAAACAATTGAAGATAAAATACTTAATTTTATAAATATTTAAAACTATTACATAACTAAAATTAAAAACTACACAATTAAAAATACGAATGTAAAACAAGAAACTGAAATTATGAACGTAAAATACGAAACTAAAATATAAATAAAACAATTAAAACTAAAATATTTAAAATATGAAATTGAAATTACAAATGAAACAACAATTACGAACGTAAAATACGAAACTGTACGAAAGAAACAACAATTACGAAACTAAAAATAAAAAAATACAAACATTTACAAAACTATAATAACAAACATCAATAAAAATAATAAAATAAAACTAAAATTATATACACACATACACACATATATGCATGACTTTGATAGTAAAAAAATGAAAAGAAGGGAGAAGGGGCGTGCGGTGTGAAGAAGCAGGGGAGGGGGTGGAACTCATCGGGGCCGAAGTCCAGAGGTGGTGTGCCCGCCGACCTCAGGCTTATAATTTATTTAACAAATTAATATGAGATAGAGAATTACAAATTGATAAAAGACGAGTAGGCCAAGGCCTACCATAAAGTAACAAAAAACTAATGTAACTTTAATTGTTAAATAAAAATTAATTATACATTTAAACTGTAAATATATTTTATCATATTTTTTAACTAGTTATTTTTTAAAATTAGCAAAAATAAAAAATTGAGTTTGAAATGTTAATGTTAAATAGATCGGTTTTCATCACTTATATAACATTTTAGTTGTTACACATAAAGTATATCATTCAAAACATATGAAAATAAGAATACAATATTAAGATTGAGTTTGAAATGTTGACTTTAGTACCATTAGTTTTGCGATTTACCGGAGGTACCTCGCTTGTAACCATTTTTTAAAATTTTTTTAATAATAATGTTTAAATTATTAATATAATACTACTTGTAAAAAATCACATATAAACACCCACTAAAATCATGTAAAAACGTGCATGTTCACATGAACTGCATTGTTGTGAAAGTATGTTCACACTAAGAATTTTCACATAGTTTTTTTGCATGTTCACATGACTTTTATGATGTTTCACATAATTTTTTTTTACGTTCACATGACTTTTAAGATGCTACAAAGTATGAATGCGTGTACTTTTTAAAAATAGCCTTATATTATTTGTATACAAATAAATATAAACAAATATAAAAAAACTTATTTCGAAGCATGTTCACATCCAAAACTCGTGTGTTCACATGTACTCACAATTTTCAATATATATATATATATATATATATATATATATATATATATATATATATATATATATGTATATGTATATATATGTGTGTGTGTGTGTGTTAAATCAATCATGTAAATAGTTAATATGTTTTTAACCAGATATATAATTCAAAAATCTGATCAGAACTCAAAATATTCTTTTAAATGATAAATTTTACAATCATTTAATTATGTTTACAAGAAGAAAAAAAATGTTTTGCCACCATTAAAAAGTATGTTAAATCAAGACAAGAGGTGAACAGGTTGTTTTCGATTTCAATCGAATTTTTAAAATTTCTTCAATATGAAGTATATGTTTTACAAAATCATATGTACGTCTTTCGTACTCACCAGGTCAACAACTTTTGCCATTTTTCTTTTGTATTCGTTTTGTATGTATCAAAATGAGATTGAAAACCCAACTTAATCTTTCAAAAAATGTAATAAAACGCAAATAACTTTTATAAAAGCTTCTTTACATCATACGATGTATATATGTACCTCTTTAAATGTTTTGTGCAAGTCTTAAAAGTAACAAAAAAAATAAAAAATAAAAATAAAAATAAAAAGAGCAAATATTGACTTTCCTCAAATGTTTAAAACTTTTGCCATTTAAAAGATAAGAACATTAACACATGTTTAAAACTCATTTGTCATTTATGCTAGAGTGTATAAAAATTATGACCAGTAAGCTTGTTGTAAAAATATGCAAGTTAGTATATCAACAAGAAAGTATGTTGGAAGTTTACTCCAATGTTTTTAACTTTTAGCCAATTTTGTACAACACACTAATTCATGGTGCGATTTTCTTTGATGACTTCCAAACATAAAAGATTTTAATTCATATTTTCTTTCTCATTTGGAAGAGTTGACAAGAAAAGTTAATTGTAAAAGATGCATTTATTTGTTTATAAAATTTTTGATATTCCAACTTTTAATGAAATAAAGTTTTTTTTTTTGGGTTTTCTCGTTATAAAATATCTCATTTAAAATTGGAAAAATGACATCAAATGGTAAGAAATTCACTCATTTGTCTAAGTTTTAGCAACTAACTCTTTTATAGCTAATAGCAACCAGCTAAACAACTGGTTACCTGATGATTAAGTTAATTTATATGATGTAATTGCCACGTCGTCTAACCATCTCATTATTTTATGGATTAACCTAATTAAAAAGGGTTTAAATTTTAGTCATTCTTAACTTATTATTCAGCGAGAAGCGAGACAGAGAAGAACGAGAAGGAAAGTCGCTCTTTCCATGAGTGAACGTATCAGATCAGTCAATCAGAAGAACCCACTTAATCAAATCAATCAAGAAAGTTTTCTCTTGATCAATCACAAAGGTAAGTTTTATTTATTGAAGTTGGGTTTACTTAGGGTTTTGAAGTTGTCATCAGTCGTCATAATCAATCACAAAACTATTCTTAATCGATTCTAATAATCCACAAGTTAGTTATAATCAATGAAGCTAATGGACATGTTTTTTTTTTGTTTTTTTTTGTTTTTGTTTTCTCATATATGGAATTAAGGGTGTTTGGTTTTGCGTTTTAAACAGGATTATTAGCTTATTACATTACAATAACGCAAATAATTGATATAAAATGATTGGATTGCACACGTTAATAAGTGATTATTTGCGTTTAGCGTTAGTCCTACCACACATTTTCATAAGTTAAAAAATGTAGCTTATTTGCTTAATAAGTGATTATTTGGTCATTTTACAAATTAAAACGCAAATCTAAACACTTTAAAAACTGATTATTTGATAATTATGATAGCAAACAGCAGGAGCAAAACTGAACACTACATTTCCTGCAACAATTTTGGTTACATCTATTATCTGATTATTAGTTTCCAAAATGCTACAGCATTTTTTCAAACGCAAATCCAAACACCCTTTAAGTGGTATGAAACCACATATCCACGTTTACATGGCGGTAGCAATTAAGTGGAAGTGGTGATGGTTTCTTGCATTGGTCTTGAAATGATAAACTAGGAGTGTCAATTTTGACCCAACGGCCAAACAATGAAATGAATATATTGTAAAAAACTAAGATAGAATGGTGTATTGAAAAAATTGTTATTTGAAATGCTTTTAAAATTATGTAAAATTTATAACATTTGGTCGTAAAACTCGTTTGACCCATTGCCACCACTATGATAAACTAACTATTAGAAATAATATCAAACCATCGATGATCAATGTTCTTTTTTATATTATTTCAATATATGGTGCTAATTACATGAAAACTAGAATAACATAGGTACATTTTTTAGGCTATAATATGATTTTGATTTTCATGATCCTTAATCTTCTAGTCACTTTGGGGTTTTAATTTCTAATAATATCAAACCATCGATGATCAATGTTCTTTTTTATATTATTTCAATATATGGTGCTAATTACATGAAAACTAGAATAACATAGGTACATTTTTTAGGCTATAATATGATTTTGATTTTCATGATCCTTAATCTTCTAGTCACTTTGGGGTTTTAATTTCTAATAATATCAAACCATCGATGATCAATGTTCTTTTTTATATTATTTCAATATATGGTGCTAATTACATGAAAACTAGAATAACATAGGTACATTTTTTAGGCTATAATATGATTTTGATTTTCATGATCCTTGTTCTTCTAGTCACTTTGGGGTTTTAATTTTCATAACATTTTCTAATTATTTTTTGAACATACTAGCAATATGGAAACTGAACTATCTAATGAAATGTTAAGTGATGATGAGAGTAAGTGACTATGATCAATAATCTAGTCTAAATGACGATGATGATGAAACCACATAGACCACTTATTATGTGATGATAATGAAGTGTGCGAGTTGAGAAAAAAAGACTTGGAATAGATGACATTGTAATAACAAATGAAACAATGTTTTGTCCGCATATTAGTATAAATGATATTAAGATAGCCCCCGACATGAAAACTGAATATGAAACTGTTTTAAATGATGTTAGTGGGTCTTTAGAAAAGGGTGAGTTGGTTGAGAATGTAACAAATTCTGAGCATGAGGGTGATTACTTGATAAAGGAAGGTATTTAGTATCCTATACATAATCCTAACAATTATTGGAGGATGTATGTTACCAAAATCGTAGTCAACTTAAAGAGTGCATCATCTGTTACGCCTTAGCTAATAGATTTCAAACCACATTCCCCCATAACGACCATGCAAAATCGTTGGCAATATGCGACAAGAAAGATAAAGTTGTTGGTTATCAATGTCCATTTAGATTATGGGCTACTTGGATGAGAGAAAAGTCAGGTTTTCAAGTTAAATCAATATTTAACGTGCATATGTGTTGTAGAAAGTTTGACATTGGATCATTAGTGAACTACAAGTGGATTGCAACACATCTTTCTACAAGAATTAGGAAAAATCCACACATCAAACTAAAGGAGTTACAAGTTGTAATGCTGAAAAGTATAAGTGTAAAGACATAATGCCATATGTTGAGCATTGACAATGTGATAGGTATATATATGCTAACTTTAGGAAGAATCAATACCACTCAATTTAGAAACCTATTTTGGGCAGCCTCAAAAGCCATGTATCCGGCAGAGTTTGAATAAGTTATGGAAGACATCAGAATAATTAATGTTGAAGCATACAAGTACTTAATGGAAAAGAATCCATCAACATGGACAAGGGCTTTCTTTCAAATTGGAAGAGAGGATGTGATGCTGTGGAAAATGGTATTAGTGAATGTTTTTACTCAATAATATAAGATGCAAGGAGGAGGTCGATTGTTACAATGTTGGAATCAATTAGGGTGAAAATGATGGAAAGAATGACTCGAATGAGGGAAATGGTTGGGAATTGGTCTTAGTGATATATGTCCTGTTATCAAGAGTAGACTAGAACAAATGAAGGAAGTACAAAGGTATCATTATTTTACAACTACGAATTATAATCATTATTAAACAACAAATGTTTTTCTTTTATTTTTGGGTTAAAATTGTAAAAACCCTACGAACCTTCGTGAATTTATCGATTAAGTCACTGTACTTTTTTATCCTAGTGTTGAAGTCCCTAGACAATTTTAGTCTTATTCAAACTATATATTTGACCTGTTTAGCAGGTCATTAACCAGTAAACGGTACAGTAACCTAAACAAACAAAATAAAGTCCACTGATTTAATCGTGAAAATTGGAAAAGAAAGTTGGTTTTTTAATAATAAACTATTCGAGGAACTAATTGTTTAGTTGTTTAACAGGTAGCAGGTTAAAAATATATAGTTTTGAATAAGACAAACTTTGTTAGGGACTTAAATACTCAGGAAAAAAAGTTCAGTGACTTAATCGATAATTACATGAAAGTCTGTGGGGGGTTTTTCAATATTAACCCTTTATTTTTTAGATTATGGCAAGTTATTCCAGCAGGTGGTGATGAGTTTAAGGTAAAAAATGGAATGAACTCTTTTAGTGTCATAGAAGGGAACATGACATGTAGCTGTAGATTGTGGCAGCTTGGAGGTTTGCCACGTCAACATGCTATTGCAGTCTTGTTAAACATTAACAAATCACCTAAAGATTATGTCTTGGAATGGTTTAGGAAGACGATGTTTAATAATGTCTATAACCATTACTTGAAACGCTCAATGGTATGAAGATGTGGCCTAAAACAAGTTTTGTATATCCATTGCCACTAAAGCCTAAAAAAAGATGCCAAGTAGACCAAAGATCGAACGGAGAAGATATGTTACAGAGAAAAATTTTGTTGGAAGCAAAGTAAAGAAGTTTGGGAATCGTATAAGTTGCACAAGTTGTCAAAAAGAGGGGCACAGTAGGAAAACATGCAATAATCCTAAAAAAGATGCACCCTAAGTAGACAAAAGAACCCTAGGTAAGAATAGGAATCTTGGGGTAAGAGTTTCAAATGACAATGTGACAGTTCATTCTATCGTGGGGGTAAGCGTATAGTTCTCATACTTTTGCATTAATTGTTGCTAAATGCTTAATAATTTTTGTATATTATCTTATAGTCAAGTAACAGAGTATCTATTCATGCTTCATGAATACCATTGGCATCATCCTCACATCCTACTACAATTAATGCTTTTTTTGGAGTAAGTGTATAATACTCATACTTTTACATTAATTGTTGCTAATACTTAATACTTTATGTATATCATACTTATATTTATGTATCTTATCTTATAGTCAAGTAACATTGTATTTGCTCATGCTTCAAGAGTACCATTGGCATCATCCTCATATCCTACTACAATTAATGTTTTCGTTGAAGTAAGTGTATATTACTCATACCTTTTGTAAGGTCTACCACTACGAGATCTATCTAGACGCGGAACCGTCAACGAGTGCGGAATCCTCGTTAACGGGTAGACGGAAACAACTCTCAACTACGAAACACGAAGACTATCAGAGGCTGAACGAACGACACAGGAACGATCCTACGAACTGATTCTCTCCGAAAGAACACTCACCAAGCTGATAAACTCGAGATCGCTTTATGCTTAATCCCTCACGAATTCTGCAAAAAGTCTAACCATATCTCGAGTTTATCCCTAATTATAGACCCTGATTCGAGTCTGTTATGGGCCAAACTCGAATCTGGCCCAAGGCCCATTCGAGTTTGTCCATAAAGACACTCTCGAATCTGCTCTCATTCGAATCTAGGGCTACATTCCAATCTATCACAGATTCGAATGCCAAGCCTTAAATAATTCGAATCTAGCATTTCACATAAGCAACTAAGTGTGGAAACTTATGTTATTAACTTATGCTTGAATTAATCTTAGAATTTTACGTTTGAACTTCTTGTAATATGTTACATTAAGTTCAAACACACATTCAATAACTGACAAACATACATAGACATATATATCAAACACTAGTCAATTTCCAATATCTTGAATATTACTTAAACCAAAATGATAGATCGCTTATACTGCTATCGTCACACAGGGTGTACCAACAGACTCCCCCTTGACGATAGCTTCTAACTATTTACATCAAGTTTAAGTACTAGATCTATATATACTACTACCTGCATATATACCAGCATCTATACAAACTCTGACAACTTTCTGGAACTTTCTGGCTTCAGATCTCCATCCTTCATGAAAGAAGATATGTTGACCATGAAGCTTTTTCAGATCTTCCTTTGACAGATTCATCAGATGTAGAGGATCATATACTCTCAAAAGAACTTTGTCGTCTTGATCTTCCATGATGGCTTCAGCAGTTTCATTATCCAGGTACCACCACTTCATGTTGGACAAAATGTCTTGAGGCATCTTCTTCATGGGCACCCTTCGTAAGCATTTGACAGGCCTATAAACCATTTTCTCCCATGGTCGCCCTGTATGCGGATCTATCCTTGAAGAATCCTCAACTCTCTTTCCAGAGCTTGGTTTGAGTCTCTCAAACCTACCGGATCTCCCTTCACGTCTGATTATCTTCGCGATCACTTCAGCATAGGGATCATTTCCGATGTTGACTAACTCTTTCCATGCCAGCTCCTTCACCTCTACTTTCGGCAATGTATTAAACACTTTAAGCTTGCGCCTTAGGTATTGGAGCCCATCTCTCCTTTTTAGAATAAAGAGCTGCAGTTCTCTATCGAAGAACCAGCTAATAATGCCTCCCGAGAAGTTTTCTGCACCTGGATTTCTCATCGTCTTCTTTATCTTCGGCTCAGTCTTCTTCTCTTCCTTTCTGAACCAAAGATTTAGCAATTCAGCTCTACTCGGCTCTCTTTCAGCTTCTTCCATCACTGAATCATCTACCGAGGCCATTCTGATGTCATCAATATCTATCACATGCTGTTCAGTGTGCTCATATAATTCTGTGACAGGTTGGGATTGGATGATTACTTCGTTTACATTATCGTCCTCGTCTAATACAACCTCCTCATCAGATCTCCAATCGGCCACATCTTCTGGTACAAACTCACCTTCTTCCAAGTCATCCACATCATCTTCAAAATCAAAATCTAACCCTAATGGCTCTTCATCAATATCCATCAATGCATCAATCATTTCACGCACTTGACTTTCCGAGACCTTTGATGAACTTGCCTCACCCATTTCTCCTCCTGCTAGACTAGGCTCCCCTTGAGATTGAGCAGTCTGAGCAGCAGAAAAATCTACTGGCTCATTCTGACTATTAGGGCTGGGATCATTGCCTTGATTGTCTTCATCATCACCATCTCTTGGCCTCTGTACATCTGGATCACGGCATGACGTCTCCCCCTGAGCCTGTATATTTTTCATTAACTGCTCTATTAGGGAGCGCATCGCCCTTATCTCTGCGGCCTGATCTGCAACAAATGATTTAAGCTCAGTGTTCTCTTCCTGGACTTTCGCCACAATATTTTTCAACTCGGCATTCTCCTTATCAAGATTTGCATTATGCGCCTGAATTTCACCGATTGCTTTGGTTATGCTCAAGATATGGACATTCTGGAAGTCAACGCGAGCCTTAAGCTGCAGGAATCGTTGATTGTCGGTATATGTGGTGGAGGTTGATGGGATGGACTGTATAGGAGTTGGGCGGATTGGTGATGGAATATATGGTTCAGCGCGAGGTGGTGGTGGTGGTGGAGCGGTGGCCTGAGGTTCTTGAGTTTGAGTTTGGGGGATTTCCGGTTGTGCTTCAGATGCTAAGGATGATCCTTGCATAAACCTGTGACGCTTGGCCCGTTGCCGAGTCACTAAGGGAGCAATCTCTTCTTCTTCAAAATCTGATTCATCAGATTCCCTTATTACTCTCCTCCTCGATGCTTCTTCATTAACTACCAATCTTGATCCATACGTTCCAATTTGAACAGTAGGTTCTGTCGAAACTGACTCAGGAGCCTTAACCTCTAACTCCTCCATCTCTTCCGATTCTGTTGCAGATGATGACAAAACATTATCAGCCTGCTCTGGCTCATACTCTTCAACATCTCTTAACACGTCTTCCTCTCCTTCTGGAGGCTCAAGTAATTCACCTACTAACGCGGCAGCTACATCTTCATTAGCATGAGGACCTGCCTCCCAGATTTCATTAAGTGTTTGCCATAATTGTTCAGCTTCGGTTGGAACATTTGAAGGCCCGGCTTCCTGTACTTCCGGCTGCTGACTGGTAGAAGGCCTAGACGCCTGAGTTTGACTCGCGGATGGTCTTTGTCTTCGCCTTTGAACACGCGGTGGCTGTTGTCGTGGTGGCTGTGGTTGTTGTTGTTGTTGTGGAGGCTGCCCGGCTCGAACTTCAACTTCCCCTGCCCAGTTGGCAACATCTGGGGCTTCAAAATTCCTATCCAGGATGGCTCCAAACAATGGACGCTCAACTGGAACAGCTAACCTTCCTCTGTGTGAGGAACAATCAGCGAAGATCCTTTTATCCATAACAGCAACACTTTGAATGTCATTCGATGGAGGCAGATTTGGCAAGAAGTGCCTTATAAGCATCATGATGAACCGCGGATATAGCAAGAACTGTTGATTTTCCGGAGCGGTGATCTGGTGAACAAATTCAGAGAAAAACATTTCCGAGAAGCTATATGGTCGATTATACACCATCGCGACAATCCCAGACTGGATCTTCGCAACCATATAGTCAAACCCTGCTTTCTTTGGAGCAAAGCATACCATAAAGACATGAGCTAAAAACCTCCATTGTCCAATTAATCCACTCTTCATATAGGACACCTTTGTCACGTCTAGACTATATCCCATTCTCTGAAAGGCCGCTTGCCTGATATGCAGAGGAAACTCGATCGGTCCAGACTCTTCTTCTTGAGTGCCCAGCTGCAACACTTGACGCAGCATATCCGCCGAAAAGACTAGCGGTTGTCCAGCAATGCGAGTTCGTAGCACTGTCGGGGTGACCGAGCAGTCTACTTGGAGATGATCATAAAATTGACGGATATATGGTAAGACTAGCTGAACATTATGAGACAACGCAAATCCAATCCTAGATTCAACTAGAAAATCTAGCATTTGTCTGAATCCCTGCACCTCAGGGAGATTATGATCAGGATGAAGGACCATATTGTGCTTAGGCACAAACGCTCGTACAGCCATTTCTGCACAATAAACAAAACTATTAGATTCATTAAAAATCAATAAACTTGTTTAAATTCAAATCTGTTTTATTTTGAGCTTGTTTAAGTTCAAAATCCAACACAATTAAATTTCTACAAGTTTAATAAAATTTAAATTAAATAATGCAAATAAAAGACAGATTCGAATGTAATAGATTCGAATAAGTCTAGATTCGAGTTTGATGACAGATTCGAATCTCCTGGTCGTCTCGAGTCTAATGACAGATTCGAGAAACCTCATGAACAGATTCGAACGGCCGACTCTATTTCAAACACCAAATCTCTTGATTTGAACCTTTTTGGACTTAGAAAATTACATTCATTAGTCCTATTAGTTACTAATCACAGATATGTGCCTTTAATTTGACTATTTATCGGTCCAAACTTGGTAATTTTGTAAAAACCCTATTTCGACCCTTAAACCTTCAAAAATCGATGATTTAGCCTAAAATGGTGTATAAAACTACATGAATCTTGTACAATCAAGTTGATTATACCTAGATACAGGAGTAGAATCGAACACTTTAGCAAAAATCTCGACAAATTGTCGTTTATGAGAGAAACGATAGACTCGAGAACAAATTTGAAATCGCCTGGTTAGATTCGAGTGTATAGATTCGAAAACAGTAAGTATTAAATGACTTCACTGTTGACCTATATATACTACCAACCTTCGAATCTAAGGCCAGACTCGAATCTAATGACAGATTCGAAGCTTTCCCAATTCGAGTCTGTCCTAAACTCGAAAACACCAAACACTTAGAAAAATTTCGAAAATTTTTGAAATAACTTCAACTTTTTCAACCTTTTTCTACGGTATTGTGTAACAAGATAAACTATGCCAACTCTTTTACCCTAAGCACAAGATATTTCACGCAATGTTTATTTTATCCAACTTTGAATGCACCCTCAGTAATTTTTGACCTTTTACCTAAGTAAAAAATTAAACTAAACTAAAATAAAATAAAATAAACTAAGGTAAAATAAAAATAAAATTTTGACCAAAAATTTAATCTAGACTTAAGCTATACTTATAAAATTTACAACCTAAGTTAAATACTAAACAAAATCTTTTTGATGAGTATAGTCTAAGAAAGGTTCAATCAGATAGCGATGTCTGATACTTACTTTCAGTACTTAAACTTTCACACTTAGGAATTTTTAATTCCTTTGATTGTTTGTCGTGACATACCCATTTAGCCGATTGTTGGTATTTTACCCCTTTAAACATTCTACATTTCGGAATATCTCTTGGCATTTTTATTTATCATGAAATTATCTTACGTGACTCAGACATAGACATACTTTTATGATCAAGGCACACAGACAAAGATTCTAACTTGTTGGTATTTGCAAACTTTCTTTAAAAGACAAACATCGGACACAGGTCTGTATTTTCATACAACAAAGTGTCTTAGTTTGACTTAAGGTTTGTGAAAAATAGTTTCTACCAATTCAATCAACTAGATGCAATTAATAAGAACACAGAATTTAATCAACACTAACCAAATGATTCGATTGATACTCTTGATGATTACAACAATGATGAACTGGAATATTCTTCTTCGTACAGAGCAGCTTTTCAGAATTGAATGCGTACTAAGTAATCTTCTGACCGATTCTTCTATTTTTGAAAGTCAACATGACTATTTATACAAATTTACAAACTATAAGGAAATTACACAATCAGTCCCTAGACTTTGATATTTCATCAATTAAAAACATATTCTAACAATCTCCCCCTTTGATGAAAGTAGCAAAGTCTTCAAGTTGACAAACCCAGCTTCTGTTCAAATCTTCTAATACTTTTCCGATCTGACAGCCTCCATTCAATTTTAGAAATAAACTCGACCATGAGTTTTCGATCGTTAACTGATAAAGCTCCTTTCTTTGTCTTCCTCTTTTGATCTGCAGCCAGCTTGCCTTTCAGACCATTCAACACCTTAATTAACGTTCCATCAGAAAACTTGTTCAGTTCAACACTTCTCATAGCTCTCAACCTTTTATTTCTATCTTTGTACATGACAGCTGGATGCTTCACCATTATAACTTGAAACTCTTTAAGCTCACCAGCAAATTTAATATCTCTGTGAGGTGCAGTCATGTTTATCTTCCTCATGCCTCTCTCAACTCCAATCTGTAGATCTTGCACTGACATTAATACCAGTTTGGTATGCATAAAATGAAACAATGTCTTCAGCGCAAATCTACAATGTTCATTCCTTTTATTCCTGCACAGTTCGTCAAAAAGATCTTCAATATCGACCAAGTGCATGTTGAACATGTCAGCTTCTGTGAATACATATGTGTTTCCATCAGACCTGGTTACAGTAAACTTCGGATAAAAAATCTTAGCAAATCTTTCCTTTTCAATCATCACCAGATCCACTATTCTGAAATCGCTCTTCACCTTCTCAACCTCGTGAGTCTTATTCCTCAGGAAACTGGCATAGTTAACCAGATTGGGCATATTCGGCTCTAAAACTCGGAATAACTTGTGAAATGAGCAAGGAGCTTGCTTTTTACAAAAGATCCGTTTCTCTAAAATGTCTTCAATGTACGGCATCTTGTTTCTTTTCCTTATGAACTCAGCAGACCTGTTCTCTGGTAGTTCAAGCTTTTTCACCTTTTTCTTACTTATCTCATCCTTATTTAACAAAGTCAACATATCCTGAATCTCTCTCTGCACCACTTGTTGTGCTTGAAATCTTAATCTGTGTTGCTTCTTTGATTCATCAGCAAGAACAAATTCATTAAAGAATCTATCCATCACTTCCACTTCATTTATGAGCGATACTGCTCTCAACAGGGAACTCCTCAAACTCTTCCTTAATCTGTACAACTACCTCAGGCTTTTCAACCGTTGGTGTTGATTCAACATCTTTCATGATTTCTTCAACTAACACCTTCTCTTCTTCTATTCTTTCAGCTCTAAAGTCAACATCAGTTAACGCAATTATGTCATCATCTTCAGACAATTCAATATACTCTTCTCTTCATTCTCCTATCTCTTGAATACTCGGCTCTTTCTCTTTCTCTTGTACATCTTCCTCAGAATCAATATATTCAACAAACTGATAGATATCAGGCTGAGTGTTCAAAGGAACTGGAACATCTTCATAAAGAATCAATCCCAGTTCTCTCTGTTCACCAGCTGACTGTTTGGATCCTCCAGCTTCTTTCCCTTGAGTTTCTGGCTCCTTCTCTGGATATGTCAGCATTAAAATCCCCGGCGTCGGTTGATCAAGCTTTCTCCTCTTCTCCCCCTCATGAGGAGCATCATCGGAGTCGTCATCATGCTCATCATGTTTCCTCTTTGATGAGGAAGCTTGAGCCTTGCAGGTCTCTTCCACTGCAGCTACTCGTTCAGACAGATTACCTAATGCCGTGACCACTGTATTTTCCAAACTGATCATGCGTTCTCTCATCTCGTCAAATTGATCAAAAACAAAATCTTTCAACTCTTCCTTCAACTCTTCTATTGCTTGTTTTGATTCATTTTTCTTAACTGACTCCTCCGCAACATCCTTTCCCTTCAAGAACTTCTGAATGTTGGTCATTTGAGCCATTACCTCTGCCAGTTGATTAGATACGTGCATGTTTACTCCAGAAACAACTTCATTTAACGCATTTTTCAAGGTAGATTCAGTCACAAAAGGGGATAAATTCACCACTGGGTCACTAAGACTTCCAGTTGTCACAGCAGTCGAACTTGTATAAAGAACTTCTGCGTGGCCAGTGCTCAGAGTTGTTATTGGAGTTTCTCTGACTGGACTTCCACCCTCTTCAAGTGACGGAGCAACAAATGCTTCTGTTACTAAGGGTGTTCCGGTGGGAACACTAAGTTCAGCCACACTCACTTCAACGAATGAAGTTGACTCAAGTGTCCTAAATTGTATAGGATCTAGACTTTGTGATTCAAATGAAGTCGTACACACGGGCAGTTGTGCACTTGTTTCAATATCCATCAAGTCCAAGTGACTTTCGGATAGATCGTGTGGTTCATCCCTGTGTTCAAATGAAACAATCTCCTGTTGAAAGGAGACTGAGTGGATAGGAAGGTGTGCAGTCGTCAGTGGGATACTGACTTGTTCAATGCTAACTCTCAGAGGAGAGCTAATAGCAGATGTAGCTATATCCCGGCTTTCTGGGCTTAGGACCTCCCTCACACTCGCTTCAGCTATCTGTACTATATCAATCATCAAACCTCCTCCCTCATGATGATCACCTCCATCATCACCATCATCATCATCAGCTCCTTCTCCCTCTTCTTCTTGAATATCAGATAATGTCCTCTCAGAATCTGACTTTTCAGCTTCTTCCTCACCACCCCTCACACTTCCTACTCCCTCACTCACAGACTGGGCAACCTGAACTTCAGCCCCTTGCTGAGGTTCCTCGATCCTTAAAGCTCCTGGGCTAAGAGAACCCGGTTCTTGAGTCTCTATAGGAGCATGATCTATTCTGTACAATCTCACATTTTCACTTTCTTGATCTGCATACTTCAGCAAATATTCAGGAATTGGCATGATGTTTGCATTTGGAGAGTCCGGCACTTCATGAAGACTCATCATAACATAGTCTGGGCATCGCTGAGAGTTGGCTTGCTTTGGAATATTTTCATTTGCCCTTAAGATCCCTCGAATAAGAATCTGTATAAATCTCTGAAGTGGCACAAATTTCCTTGCTCTATTTGTTGTTTTTGCAAGCACAACATCCTTTAGATCCTCCCATATGCACTGAGCAAAGTCATAATGTTTGTTGAACGCTATCCCATGAAAGATTCTCAAGCAGTGAATGCTGCATCTGTCAATCCCTGTATGCTTAGATGTCATACACCTATTGATGATCCCAAATAATGTATACCATTCGCCATTCAATCCATTTCTGTGAAACTTTGAGCTTTTTGGTAGTGGTTTTGAGTATCCCAAGCAGATCAAGTCATGTACCAGCTCTTCATCAGAAACAAAGTCTTCAAAATCTGCCAACTCAGTGAAATTCACAGTATCTATACGTCTTGGTAGATATTGGTTATGACGCAGTCTTGCTAGGGTGATTTTCGTTTTGAACTGGTCAATCGTCACTTTGAAGTGGTGATTTCCGTCCGCGGGAACAAATTTGACAGTGTGCCAAAATTGTTGTAAATACACTTGAGGAATAGACGGTTTGTATTGTAATAGATACCCTAGTGGATGGCCTTTCAAAATGTCCACTATGATAGGATGGCTTACTTTGATGACTTTGGTATCAAGACGATGATTATTGTCACGAAAAGGAAGGCAATGTTTTGGTTTGACAAGTTGATCATCTGGGATAATATGTGTTTGTGATGAACGGGCCACTGAGGTTGATCTGACAGGGGTAGACACAAGAGTATGGTTTGATGATGATTGAGCATCAGAGGAATTTGAGTTCTAGGATTGCACAGGAGATGCCATTTGAATACCTGTAAAAAATAAAATTCATGTTAGGCTTACCAAGTACACAAATGACAACCTTCAAAATGTAGAAAAACTTGAAACATTTTATCAGAAATTGCAAAAACTTGTGATTTTCTGTTTAAAGCATCGGGATTCCTGACAATAATTGAAAATTATTGAGAGGACTCCAAAGTCAATCGTTTAGAGACCAATGTTAGAAAAACACAAATTTATAACAATTTCTTAAAAATTGTGACATTTTTCTTAAAACTTTAAAAATACTACACTTAGAAAAATTTTCTGATGAAACTCGAATGAAACTACACGTTTCTCGAATGACTCTTTAACAACCTCGGGTGACACATGAAACAACTCGAATAAGTCTACACCCAACTCGAATGATGTATACATGAAACTCGACTAAGTCTATATACAACTCGAATGGTACATTCATGAAACTCGACCAAGTCTATATACAACTCGAATGAAGTTTGACTCAACTCGAATAGGTCTTGAAGTTTCTCGAATGAAGATATGTAAAACTCGAATATACGAAGTACTAAACTCGATTGAAAATGAGGTCTAATACTCAACTCGAATGAACAAGTCATTTTCTCGATAGGACCTTGTCCCCAACTCGAATATTCTAAAAATGTTCCAATTGTAACAAACTCGCATGATACACATGTTTCTCGAATAAACCCTTATTCAACGCGATTGACACACATACTTCCTCGAATAGCATTACAAACAACTCTATTGACTCTTGGGTTCTCTCGAGTCTAATTAGAATCAACTCGAATCAGTCATCATGAAACTCGAATAATTCTCTTATGAAACTCGAATAGTTCTCTAATGCAACTCGAATTATTCTTAAGTCAACTCGAATGGAACTTCCATACAACTCGAAAGACTCTGTAATGCAACTCGAATGACATTGTAAACTAACTCGAATGACTCTTTATTCGAGAACCGTCCTTTTATATTTCTTACAAGTCTAAAACACACTGATTTAATGAATTTAAGTTCAGAAATGTTTTTCAGTGTTTTAAAACTTGTACCCCCATCGAAAATGCATTTTAGACATATTTGTTTTACTGAACTTTGAACAAAAACAACTTTAAAGTTGTTAAAAATTCAAGTTTCAGTTTATTCATGAACTCGAAACTGTTTCATAGGAAATTCGATGATTCTGTTTGTGTGAAGTAAAAATGACTTATGAAATAGCAGATTCATAGTCATAATGCTTATCCGAACAACATCACACCATTTATTTCTGTTTCATGAGCAAATCACAGTGTTTGCCATTAACGATGAAGAACTCAAAAATAAAAAATAAAAAATAAGAACAGATAGTCATACTTGAACAGATATACGGAACTATAAACATTCAAACTGAAAAAAATAATGAAAAACAATCTTTTACTCACAATTTTGACTAAAAACCGTCGGTTGTAGGTTTTTGAGTTTTCTTTGAAGTGAAGGAACCTTATTTGGAGAAGATGAAGTGTTCGGAATTTCGAAAAAGTAATTTTGAATTTGAAAATTCAAATTTATATTCAACAATTATCCGGCCCATTTTGAAATTTTCAAATTTCAAATATCCGGCCCATCTTTTACTCCAAATTAGCCCACACACCAATTATTTTTAATCAAAAATGGTGACCAAAAAAAAATATTAATTTCACAAAACAAAAAAAAAAATTTTTATCAGCACAAAAAAATTTAAAATGTACTAAAAAAAAAATCACAATAAGAAAAAAAAAAAAAATTTGTACATAGCACAACACACAAAAAAAATTTTAAACCATAAAAAAAATCAAACAAAAAAAATTTTAACAAAACAAAAACAAAAAAAAAAATTTCTCCCCCTTGAATTTCCGAAAGTTGCTCCCCCTCAACTTAATATTCAATTGCTCAGCTCTGCTCCCCCTACAGAATAACAGATAAATTTTATCAGATTTATTCAAAATCAGATAAATTTCTTTTCAGCTCCTCCTGCATATGATATTCCAGATCTCGTTAAATTCTCAAGTATATAAACTTTCTATGAATTATGAATTTAACATCAGATAAAAATCACTTAAAAAATGAAAATTTTAAAATTAAAATTTTGAAACTATTGAATTATTAAATCTTAACGATTCAACATACCTAATTTGTATATCAAAAAATTAAACCGCTTTTCATCTAACGCTTTGGTAAACAAATCAGCTAGTTGATATTCAGTAGGTACAAAATATAATTCTATATTTCCATTTTCTACATGATCTTTAATGAAATGATACCGAATGTCGATGTGTTTCGTTTTTGAATGTTGCACCGGATTTGATGCAATAGCTATTGCACTTTGAGAATCACAGTATATTGGAATCTTCTTTGGTGTAAACCCGTAATCACGTAGTTGGCTTTTCATCCACAACACTTGAGAACAGCAAGAAGATACAGCCACGTACTCTGCTTCAGCTGTTGACAATGAAACACAGTGTTGTTTCTTGGATGACCAACATACGGGTTTGTCACCTAAGAATTGTACTGCTCCTGACGTACTTTTTCTGTCCATCTTATCACCTGCGTGATCAGCGTCAGAAAAAGCAGTCAGATGAAATGAAGACTCCCTAGGATACCACAAACCAAGATTTGGAGTACCTTTGAGATATCTTAAAATTCGTTTTGCAGCTGTTAAGTGTGATTCTTTTGGATTTGCCTGATATCTAGCACAGACACATGTAGCAAACATAATATCTGGTCTACTGGCTGTTAAGTACATTAATGACCCAATTATACCTCGATAATGGGTTACATCTACAGGTTTCCCTGAAATGTCCGCATCGAGTTTTGATTTTGAATCCGGAGCCATGGGAGTTTTCATAGGAGTACTATTGACCATGTTAAATTTCTTCAACATGTCGTGTATGTATTTTGACTGATTGATAAAAATACCATCAGTCAATTGTTTTACTTGTAATCCTAAGAAAAAATTTATTTCCCCCATCATGCTCATTTCGAATTTCTGGGACATTAAAAATGCGAATTTCTTACAAAATTCTGGATTTGTAGACCCAAATATTATATCATCTACATATATCTGTATTACTATGATATCTGACTCCTGACGTTTTATAAACAAGGTTGTGTCAACTGCACCTTTTGTAAATCCACATTTCAACAGATATGTTGAAAGTGCATCATACCAAGCACGAGGTGCTTGTTTAAGGCCATACAGTGACTTATCCAAAATATATACATGATCAGGTTTCGAAAGATCAGTAAATCCTTCGGGCTGATATGTATATACTTCATCAGTTAGTTCCCCGTTTAAAAACGCAGTTTTGACATCCATTTGATATACTGTAAAATTTTTATGTGCGGCAAAGGCTAAAAACATCCTTATAGCTTCAATGCGTGCAACTGGTGCGAATGTTTCATCATAATCAATCCCTTCTTGTTGACTGTATCCTTTGGCCACGAGACGAGCTTTATTCCGAATAATGACACCGTGTTCATCTTTCTTGTTCTTGAAGATCCATTTCGTGCCAATTATGGATTTGTCTTTTGGGCGCTCAACAAGTCTCCAGACCTTTAACCGTTCGAACTGGTTGAGTTCCTCTTGCATCGCCACAATCCAATCAGCATCCAGAAGAGCTTCTTTTACATTTTTGGGCTCAATCTTACTCAAAAATTTTGAAAATAAGCATTCATTGATAGTAGCCCTTCTGGTTTGGACTGATGAAGATGGATCACCAATGATATTCTCTATTGGGTGATTTCTTGTCCACTTAACTGTATGTGGAAACGGTTCTATTGGGTCTTGGTTGGGATTGGAATCGAAATATGGTTCGGGAGTTGTTGCAGATGTTGTAGGTGGAACATCGGAGGTAGGAGCTTCTGACTGTTCTGAAGTAATAGGGGTTTCAGAAGTATGTGGAGGTTCAATTGGTTGTACAATCTCAGTAGTTGACTGCACCTTTGCTGTTGAAGCTTCTCCAGTTTCTTCTGAACTTTGTTGTTGAGAAAGATCTGAAACTACGACTGGATCTTCAGTGATCCTGTCAGGCACCAAATTTTGAACATTAGATTTGGGAGTTTCAAAATAATCATCATAAAAGTTCTCAAACAACTTATTTAATTCATTTTGTTCAGCATTTTGTCTATTTGACTCCAATGAAGTCTGCATGTTAGGTCCGGGTTCTGAACTGATGTGTTCAGAAGCCATTACCACTCCTTCGTCAAATTTAACATTTACGCTCTCGTTGACTATCTTGGTTCTCTTGTTGTATACTCGGAAAGCAACCGACTCCTTTGAATACCCGATGAAGATTCCTTCATCCGCCTTTTGATTAAACTTTCCCAGATTGTCTTTATCATTCAATATAAAGCATCTGCAACCAAAGACATGGAAAAATTTAACATTAGGTATTCGTTTATTGATCAGTTCATACGGAGTCTTTCCGAATCTTTTATTTATTATTGAACGGTTTTGTGTGAAACATGCTGTTGCAACCGCTTCTGCCCACAAGAACAATGGTAAATTTGAGTAGGCCAACATCGTCCTAGCTGATTCCACTAGTGTCCGATTTCTTCTTTCAACGACACCGTTTTGTTGTGGAGTCCGAGCAGCTGAGAATTGATGTGTAATTCCTACTGAATTTAAGAACGAGTCTAATGATTTGTTCTTGAACTCTGTTCCATTGTCTGAGCGAATTGTCTGAATGGTGAGTTGCAACTTTACTTGTATTTTTCGGATGAAGTCGATGATAGATTCGGTGGCATCTGATTTGGATTTCAGGAAAAACACCCATGTGTATCGTGAGTAGTCATCAACTATCACCAATACATATCTTTTCTTATTTATACTTTGTACTCTCATTGGTCCACACAAATCCATATGCAGTAACTCTAATGCTCTTGTGGATGAGTGTGCTGTTTTGGATTTGTGTGTGGCTTTTGTCATCTTTCCTTTTTCACATGCCGCGCATAGTTGCTCTTTTTGAAATTTAAGCGCCGGCAGCCCTTTAACTAACCCTCCTTTTGCTTGGTTGGTCAGTTCATTTAAATTTAGATGTGAAAGGCGACGATGCCACAACCATGCTGTTTTAGATGTTGCTTTTGACAATAAGCAGACATCTTTCTTCAGATTGATCGAGGCTAAATCAATGGAGTATAGATTTGTTTTCCTGTTTCCTGCTAGAATTTCTTTTCCTTGTGCTGATCTGATGCTGCACCGATTGGCTTTGAAGTTGACTTCTAACCCCTTATCACACAGTTGTCCAATACTGAATAGATTATGACCAAGACCGTCAACATAAAAGACCTTTTGGATTGTGATTTTTTCATACTTCAGACTTCCGTATCCCTTAATTGGACAAAACTGATCGTTTCCAAATCTTACCGTCCCACAGAACTTTTCTACAAAGTCCGTGAGTGTGTCTCGTTGTCCGGTCATATGTTTGGAGCATCTCGAATCAAGGTACCAGACATGGTTTACCTATAAAACGTAATAGCACATGAGGTACCCACTTGTAGTTGGGTACTTTAGTTTTAGGTAAAACATGCATAGTATCATTTGTTTTTCTAACTGATATGGCTTTAGGCTTATCGTTTGAATTTATTTTAGGTACCCATTTTTGAATTGTTCTTTTGGGTATCCACTTTTGTACAATTCGCGGTGGAATTGTTTTTGAAATTTTTATCTGTGTTCTGTTCATACAATGGATCCTTTTTCTTTGGTTGCCATACAAGCTTATTATATTTCACAGTTTCAGACTTACAAACATAAGAATTCAAAGCAATTAATTTCGGTCTTGAAAACTTAATACAAGAATTATTAACAATTTTATCATTTTTACAGACAGAATGTTCAATTTTGCTGTTTCTATCTGTAACAATTTTTTCTTTCACGCGCCATTCTTGTTTTATAATCTTGTTTTTCTCTTCTCTTTGCTTCTTTCGCCACACTTGTTTTCTCGACCCGTTCACAACGTTATCTGACATAAAAGAAGTTTGAGAATTAGAAGATTTAGATGCTTGTTTTTTCTGTAACCTTTTCATACCTGTTGAAGATTTGACTTTACGTGCAAAAGAGTCCGTTGATGAGGATGATTCACCCTTTTCAAAACTAGGAGACTTAACAAACAGTTTTGTTTTCTCCTTCTTTTGTTGCACTGATGGTGAATTTTCAGATGGGTTTAAAGAGTCTGTAGTCATTCTTTGCAGAATTTTAACAGATTCTTTATTACCAGTTGATTGTTTGTTAGTCAAAGGTTTGATAAATTCACCAATTTTACCAAATCTTTGATCTAATGAATTAACATCAGAGTGCATGAACAGATCAAATTCTTTTTCTGAATTTATAGAATCCAGAGAAATAGATGAATGTGGATCAGACACATTTATGTTTTTAGACTTATCTTGCAACATTTGTTCTATTTTTAGTAATTCAGACTTGAGTGTTCCATTCTCTGTCTCAAAACTTTTAATTTTCAATTCTAAATCAGAATTTATCTGTTCTAAAATTGAATTTGGTAAATATAGTTTTTGAGACTGAGTTGGTAATTCAGACAAATCCTTTTCAGAATAAGTTTGAATGTACTCTTCTTTAGTATCAACAATGTTGCTGATTTCATTTATCTTGGTATAGTCAACATAATTTTGCATTTTGTCTGATCTTGACCTTTTGATTTCTTCACTGGATTCTACTTCTTCAGATGCTTTCAAGAATGTCATTTTTAATCCTAAATTCGTGTATCTGACATCATATAATGTTGGTGAATTTGATATAGCTTTTGTCAGATACTTAGGATTTTCCCAACCAATACCAGATTTATAGTTATAAAACTCTGTATCTTTTGGTTGATTTAAATATATTGTTTGATCTGTTTGCCCTCTTTTAATAAATTCATCCTCCATCTTTTTTATTTTCTCATAAAGTTTAGTTCTTTCTTCAAATATGGCATGA